>PVKU01004991.1:0-84375 GCA_004027475.1 Anoura caudifer
CTTGGTTTTCTTAAAACATCTCTGCTTTTTAAATTTTCTGTTTATTTTCCATAAGTAAAAAGCTATATGTTTAATGTAGGTTGCTAATTTTATTTTCACCTTTCATTAAACTTCTCATTTTCCATGGCCTATTCTTCCAGGCTCCTGTGTGGAGTTCCCTCAGATTCTGTACTTTGACTTTCACCTGCTCAGTCTCTTTCCTAGGGAGCCATCTGATTCACTGCTGGTGTCAATTACCACAAAATACCAGTGTTTCCCAATCCTCTACTTCATCTTGGTCTTCCCTCCTGAGCTTCAGAACCACATAGCCAGCTGACTCCTGGAGATTTCTGCACGTTCCACAGAAACTTCAGGCACACTATGTCCAAGATCTCTCTTACTCTTTCTTTTACATTTTATTTTCATTTTTATTGAATTTATTGGGGTGACATTGTTTCATAAAATTGTATATGTTTCCGCTGTACAATTCTATAATAGATCATTCATATACTGTAGTACGTTCACCACCCAAGTCAAGTCTCTTTCCATCGCCATTTGTCTCCCCTTTATCCTCTTCTACCTGTCCCCACCCCGCTTTCCCTCTGGTAATCACTATACTGTTGTCTGAGTCTATGATTTTTTTCTTAATTCCTTCACCTTTTTTACCCAGTCCCCCAAACCCTCTCATTTCTGATCACTGTCAGTCTGTTTTCTGTATCTGTGCATCTGTTTATATTGTTCATTAGACTCCACATATAAGTGAAATCACATAGTATATGTCCTTCTCTGACTGATTTCACTTAGCATAATAGTCTCCAGGTCTATCCATGATGTCAAAAATGGTAAGATTTCCATTCTTTTTTATAGCCATGTAGTAGTCTATTGTGTAAATGTACCACAATTTTTTTTATCCACCCATCTACTTGATGGTGATTTGGGTGGCTTCCAAATCTTGGTTACTATAAGTAAGGCTGCAATGAACAAAGGGGTGTATATATTCTTTTGAATCACTATTTTGGGGTTCTTCAAATATATTCCCAGAAGTGGAATCGCTGGGTCATAAGGCAGTTCCACTTTTAATTTTTTGAGGGAACTCCATACTGTTTTCCACAGCAACTGCACCAATATACATTTCCACCAATAGTACACAATAATTCCCTTTTCTCCAGACTCTTATCAACATTTGTTGTTTGTAGATTTATTGATGATAACCATTCTGACAGGTGTGAGGTGATTTCTTATTTTGGTTTTAATTTGCATTTTCTCTGATAATTAGTGACATTGAGCACCTTTTCATATGTCTATTGGCCATCTGTATGTCCTCTTTGGAGAACTGTCTATTCAGGCCCTTTGCCCATTTTTAATTGGATTGTTTGTTTTATGGTGTTGAGTTGTATGAGTACTTTATAAATTTTGGATATTAATGCCTTATCAACTGTATCATTGGTGAATATATTCTCCCATCCAGTGGGTTGTCATTTCATTTTATTTATGGTACCCTTGCTGCACAAACACTTTTTAGTTTGATGTAGCCCCATTTGTTTATCTTTCTTTTGTTCCCTTGCCTAAAGAGATATATCAGAAAAGATATTGCTACAAGAAGTGTCTGAAATTTTATTGCCTATATTGTTTTCTAGAATTTTAATGATTTCAAGTCTTACACTTAAGTCTTTAATAAATTTTGAATTTATTCTTCTGTATAGTGTAAGAAGGTGGTTTACTTTCATATTTTAGCACATATCTGCTCAATTTTCCCAACCCCAATTATTGAACAGATTGCCCTTACCCTATTGTATGTTCTCGCCTCCTTTGTCAAATATTAATTTACCATATAGACTTGGGCATATGGGCTCTGTATTCTATTCCATTGATCTGTATGTCTGTTTTTATGCCAGTGCCATGCTGTTTTGATAATTTTGGCCTTGTAATATAGTTTTATGTTGGGTAGCATAGTACCTCTGACTGTGTTTTTCTTTCTCAATATTGCTGAGGTCATTTGGGGTCTTTTTGTAGTTTCATATAAATTATTGAATTATTTGTTCTAGTTCTGCAAAATATGCCATTCATATTTTGACAAGGATTGCACTGAACCTTCGGGTAGATTGCTTCGGGTAGTAGATTGCTTTGGGTAGATTGGACATTTTAATGATGTTAATTCTTCCTGTCTATGAACATGGTATATGCTTCCACTTATTAAAAGTCTTTCTTCAGCATCTTATATTTCTCTGAGTACAATACTTTTACATACTTGGTTAAATTTATTACTAGGTATTTTATATTTTTTAAATATATATTTTATTGATTATGCTATTACAGTTGTCCCATTTCTCCTCATCATTCCCCTCCACCTTGCACACCCCCTCCCACCCACATTCCCCCCCTTTAGTTCATGTCCATGTATCATAAGTTCTTTAGCTTCTACATTTCCCACACTATTCTTGTCCTCCCCCTGTCTATTTTCCACCCACCATCTATGCTACTTATTCTCTGTACCTTTTCCCCCTCTCTCTTCCTCCCACTCCCCTGTTGCTAACCCTCCATGTCATCTCTATTTCTGTGTTTCTGTTCCTGTTCTATTGTTTGCTTAGTTTGCTTTTGTTTTAGGTGTGGTTGTTAATATCTGTGAGTTTGCTGGCTTTACTGTCCTTTTTTTTATCTTCTTTTTCTTAGGTAAGTCCCTTTAACATTTCATATAATAAGGGCTTGGTGATGATGAACTCCTTTAACTTGACCTTATCTGGGAAGCACTTTATTTGCCCTTCCATTCTAAATGAAAGCTTTGTGGGATAGAGCAATCTTGGATGTAAGTCCTTGCCTTTCATGACTTGGAATACTTCTTTTCAGCCCCTTCTTGCCTGTAAGGTCTCTTTTGAGAAATCAGCTGACAGTCTGATGGGAACTCCTTTGTAGGTGACTGTGGCCTTAGCCCTTGCTGCTTCTAGAATTCTCTCCTTCATTTTAATCTTGGCTAATGTAATTATGATGTGCCTTGGTGTGTTCCTCCTTGAGTCCACCTTCTTTGGGACTCTCTGAGCTTCCTGGAAGTCTATTTCCCTCACCAGATTGGGGAAGTTCTCCTTTATTATTTGTTCAAATAAGTTTTCCACTTGTTGCTCTTCTTCTTCCCCTTCTGGTACCCCTATAATTTGGATGTTGGGACATTTAAAGATGTCCTGGAGGTTCCTAAGCCTCTCCTCATTTTTTTGAGTTCTTGTTTCTTCATTCTTTTCTGTTTGGTTGTTTGTTTCTTCCTTCTGGTCCACTCCATTGATCTGAGTCCCAGTTTTCCTCCCATCTCTATTGGTTCCCTGTGCATTTTCCTTCATTTCACTTATTATAGCCTTCATTTGTTCATCTAATTTGTGACCAAAATCAACCAATTCTGTGAGCATCCTGATCACCAGGGCTTTGAATTGTGCATCTGATAAGTTGGCTATCACTTGGTTGCTCAGATAAATTGGCTCTGGGGCTTTGATTTGTTCTCCTGTTTGAACCATTTTTGTTTTTTGGTTTTTTTTTTTTTAATCTGGTCGCAGCTGTTATGTAGTGAGGGGTGGAGCCTTAGGTGTTCCCCAGGGCAGGGCAGCCCAGTTGCTGGGTAGTGATGCTGTATGTGGGGTCGGGGTCCAAGAGGGAACAATGGCACTTGCTCTGCTCTCTCTCGGATTCCAGTTCCTTCTGCTTCCCCTTCACCTGGATTATCTGCGCACGAATGTGGGACCACCTGGTCAGCCAGCCACCTTGCACAGCCTCACTGGGTCTGCACCGTTGCCACCCAGTGCCCGGGTCTGCTAGCTGCCGCCTGTACACCTGGGGTCTGCTAGCTGATGCTGCCTGTGCACCCGGGTCACCAACCGCCACTTTTTCCTGCTGGGACTCCGCCCCTCTTACTGGTCTGGATGAATGGGTGTTGGACTTCCATACAGTTCAATTTTCTACCAGTTCTGGTTCTTTTCTTGTTTCTAAATCTTTGTTGACTAATTTTGGTTGTGCAAGGAGGCACAGTGTGTCCACCTATGCCTCCATCTTGGCCAAAAGTCAGGTATTTTATCTTATTTTATGCAATTGTGGGTGGGATTGTTTTCTTATACAATCTGATAGTTCATTTTTGGTGTATAAAAATGCACCAGTTCCATGAAATACACCATTGGGATTTTAATAGGAATTGCATTGAATCTATAGATTGCTTTGGGTAGTATGGACATTTTTACGATGTTAATTTTTCCTATTCATAATCACAGTGCACACTTCCTTTTATTTGTATCTTCTCTTTAGTGTTTCATAATTTTCCAAATACAGGTCTTTTACCTCCTTGGTTAAATTTATTCCTAGGTACTTTATTTTATCTGATACAGGCATAAATGGGATTATTTTCCTAGTTTTCCTTTCTGATAGTTCATTTTTGGTGGATGAAAATGCAACCAATTTCTGGATATTTGTTTTGTATCCTGCTGCTTTACTGAATTCATTGATCAATTCTAGTAGTTTCTTGGTGGAATCTTTAGAGTTCTCTATATAGGGTACCATGTCATCTGCAAACAATGACAGTTTTAATTCTTTGTTTCTAATTTGAAATTTTTTATTTATTCTTCTTATCAGATTACTATGGCTAGGACTTCCAGTACTGTATTGAATAAGAGTGGTGAAAGTGAATATCCCTGTCTTGTTTCTGATCTTAAGGGAAACACTTGTAGTTTTTGCTCATTGATTATGATGTTGGCTGTGGGTTTGGCATATATGGCCTTTATCATGTTGAGGTATGTTCCTCTATTCCCACTTTGCTCAGAGTTTTTATTATAAATGGGTACTGGATTTCATCAAATGCTATTTGTTGGAAGTTTTTTGATACCTGTTTCAATTTTATTGGTTGTAATTGGCCTGTTCAGTTTTTCTAATTCTTCCTGATTCCGTTTTAGAAGACAGACTATAAGAATTTGTTCATTTCTTCTAGATTGTCCAATTTGTTGACATATAGTTGTTTGTAATATTTTCTTACAATGTTTTGCATTTCTGTGCTGTCAGTTGTTACTTCCCTCTTTTCTATTCTGATTTTATTTATTTGGGTCCTCTCTCTTTTTTTTCTTGATAATTCTGAGTAAGGGTTTATCATCTTGTTTGTCTATTCAAAGAACCAGATCTTGGTTTTATTGATCTTTGCATTGTTTTTTAGACTCTATTTTCTTTATTTCTGCTCTGATCTTCATTATACCTTTTCTTCTACTTACATTGGGCCTTTTCAAAACTATATTTTATTGAATATGCTATTACAGCTGCCCCAGTTTTTACCCCTTTGCCTCCCTCCATCCAGCACCCCCATCAGGCAATTGGGTCATGCATATAATTTCTTTGGTTAATCCATTTCCTACACTCTACTTTGCATCCCCATGACTATTCTGTTACTAACTTTTGTACTTCTTAATCCCCTCACCTCTTCACCCAGTCCCCCAAACAGCTCTCCCATCCTACAACCAACGAAATGCTCTCTGGATCCATGTTTCTATCTCTTTTCTTTTTTGCTTAGTTTTTTGTTTTAGATTCAATTGTTGGTAGATACATATTTTTGCTATTCTTGGTCATAGTTTTGATCTTTTTTTTCTTAAATAAGTCTTTTTAACATTTCATATAATAATGATTTGGTAATGATGAACTCCTTTAGTTTTTCTTGTCTGGGAAGTTCTTTATTTGTCCTCTGATTCTAAATGGTAGCTTTGCTGGCTAGAACAGTCTTGGCTGTGGTCTCTGCTTTTCATGACTTTGAATATTTCTTACCAATCCCTTTCAGCCTGTAAAGTTTCTTGAGAAGTAAGCTAACAGGCTTATGGGAATGCCCCTGTAGGTAACTAACTGCTTTTCTCTTGCTGCTTTTAAGATTCTCTCTTTATCTTTAACCTTTGGCATTTTAATGATGATATCTTGATGTGGGCCTCCTTGCTGCCATTTTGTTTGGGACTCTTTGTGCTTCCTGGACTTGCATGTCTATTTCCTTCACCAAATCAGGGAAATGTTTTTTTATTATTCAAATAGATTTCCAATTTCTTTCTCATTCTCTTCTCCTTCTGGTGTCCCCATGATGTGAATATTGGACCTCTTGAAGTTGTCCCAGAGGTGGCTCAAACTATCCTTGATTTTTTGGATTCATTGTTTCTTAATGTTATTAGAGTTGTCTACTTTTGTGCTTCCTTATGCTCCAAATTATTGATTTGATTCTCAGCTTTATCCACTCTGCTGTTGTTTCCCTGTAAATTGTTCTTTATTTCAATTAGTGTATCCTTCATTTCTGACTGAATCTCTTTTATTCTGTTGAGATCCTCACTAAGTTCCTTAAGCATCTTTATAACCACTATCTTGAGCTCTGCATCTGGTAAATCACTTATATCCATTTTGTTTAGTTCTTTTATGGAATTTTATCTGTCCTTTCATTTGGGCCATGTTTCTTTTTTTCCTCAATCTGGCAGCCTCCCTCTGTTAGTTTCTATGTATTAGGTAGAGATGCTATGACTCTCTGTCTTGGTAGCATGGCCTGCTGTAGTAGAGGTACTGTAGGGTCCAGTGGCATGGCCTCCCCATCACCCAAGCTGGGGACTTGAGGCACACCCTCCCTGTTGGCTCTATGCATGCTCCTCTGTAGTTGAGCCTTGATTGTGATTGGCAGGTTAATGAAGGGATTTACCTAGGCCAGTCATCTGCAGGGACTGGCTATGACCCCTGACTACTGACCTCCATCCTCCATGGAGAATCAGCTCTGCAGGGGCCCACTCAGCAGAGTAGGACTTACTTCAGTAAGGCTCTGGAGCCTAGGGAGTCCACCCCTTGAACACATCAATTTAGAGGCAGTTGGGTAGTGGTGCTCTGACATGGTCTGTAGCTGTCCACTGAGTGTACAGGCTCTAGGATTTCTTCCCAGATGGTGTAGGCCAAGATCAGCCACCACCTGTGTTTTGCTGTGTGCTACCCAGCATGAGCTACAAATTAATCTGAAGATGGCTGCTACTTGTTCTGGTCTTGGGGGTTCCCAGTGAAGCCAAGCTGTGAACGAAGGCTGCCTGCAAGGCTAATGCCAAGCCTGAGGCCACTTAGCAAGGAGTACAGAGGGCTGGGAGCTTACTGAGGCCAGCTGTTGCTTGTTTTAGAGGATTTTGGAAGCTTTGAAATATGGGCCAAGACAAGCCATTTATATAGAAAAGCCACAGGAAACAGCTTGGGTGGACTCCTAAGATGGGTGGGGCAGAGCCTCAGGGAATCACCAAGGTGGGGCAAACAGTATGAGCCAGATGATAGAATCTCAGAAATGGCACCTGTCTCTCAGTTTTGTGGCTATGTAGGGAGAAGGCTCAGAAAAGGAACAATGGCCTCTGTCTAAAGTTCTGGCTGGGAGAAAGCTTTCTCCCATCTCCCTACCTGATGTCAGACACTTTAGTTCCTCCCTGTATGCCACTGATGCCTTTCAAGCTGCTACCCCAGTGCTGGAGCTCAGAGGGAGAGAGTCTGAGTACTGGTAAGTTTGTGTGTGGGCCTTTTAAGAGGAACTGCTTGGAAATCCAGAATTTTCTTCCACCAACTCAATCTCCATGGTTTTTGCAACCTAAAGGTATGGGGACTTATTTTCCTGGCACTAGAACCCTGGGCTGGGGTCCTGGTGTGAGGCTGGATCTGCTCACTCCTGAGATATCCCTCCCATTTTTTATCTGCACACATAGGTGTGGGGCCAGCCCATTCTACATATCCACATCTCTGCCCCTCCTACCAGTCTGAATGGATGTGGTTTCTTTAATTCCATTGTTATCAGACTTCCATTTAACTCAATTTCTGACAGTCCTGAGTAATGGTTGTTCTATAGTTTAGTTGTAATTTTGATGTGGTTGTGTGAGGAGTTAAGCTGTATTTACCTGTGCCTTCATATTGACCAGAAGTCCCCAAAGCGTGTTACACTGGGATTTGTTTGCTATCCTTTTTCTAGTTCATTAGTGTAAATTTAGATTTTTTATTTGAGCTTTTTTGTTTGTTTGTTTCTTGAGATAGGCCTGTAATAATATGAATTTTCCTCTTAGGGCTGCTCTCATTTTGTCCCAAAGATTTTGGTTTGTTGTGTTCTAGTTTTCATTTGTTTTCATTTGATTTCATCCTTGGTCTCATTGTTTACCCATTTGTTGTTTAGTAACATGTTACTTAGTGTTATGCCTTTGTTTGTTTTTCATTTTTTTCTTGTGATTGATTTTTACTTCATATCATTATAGTCAGAGAATATGCTTGATAAGATTTCAATCTTCTTAAATTTATTGAGATTTGTTTTGTGTCCTAATATGTGGTCTATCATAGAAAATGTTCCATGTGTACTTGAAAAGAATGTATATTCTGTGACTTTGGGATGAAATGCTCTGAAGATATCAATGAAATCTATCTAATCTAATGTATTGTTAAAGGCAGCTGTTTATTTGTTAAATTTCTATCATTTGAAGTGAAAGGGGTGTTAAAATTCCCTATTATGAATATATTACTGCCATTCTCTCTCTTTATGTCCATCAAGATTTGCTTTATATATTTAGGTGCTCCTATGTTGGATGTATAAATGTTTACTAGGGTTGTATCCTTTTTTTATTACTCCCTTTATCATTTTGTAAAGTCCTTTTTGTCTATTATTATAGCCTTCTTAAAAGTCTACTTTGCATGATACAGGTATTGCTACCCCAGCTTTTTTTTAATTTCCATTTGCATGAAATATCTTTTCCTATACCTTCCCTTCTGAGGTGGGTCTATGTTGACAGTAGATATATAGGTCTTTTTTTATTTAGTTAGTTAGTTACCCTATGCCTTTTGATTGTAGCACTTAAGCCACTTATATTTAAAATGATTATTGATAGGTATATATTTATTGCTATTTTATTCTTTGTAACTATGTTCCTCTGGTTTCTTCTTCTTCTTTCTTTCATCTCCTCCTTCTCCTCCCCTTTTTTCTTCTTCTTCTTCCTCTGGAAGATGGAGGAAATTTCTTGTAATGCTGATTTGGTATTACAAGATTAAATTCTTTAGCTTTTTCTTGTCTGGGAAGCTCCTTTTTTCCTTCTTCAATTTTAAATGCTAGCCTTTCTGGGAAAAGTAGTCTTGGTGGTAGGTTTTTGCTCTCATCATTTTGAATACTGCATGCCAATCCCTTCCGGTCTGAAATTTTTCTGTTGAGAAATCAGATGACAGACTTATGGGAATTTCCTTCAGGTAATTGACTGTCTTCCTCTTTCTACTTTTAAGATTCCCTCTTTGTCTTTAACTTTGCCATTTTAATTATGATGTATCTTGGTGTGGGCTTCTTTGGGTCTATCTTGTCTGGGACTCTCTACACTTCCTGGACTCCAGGCTTGTGCATCTTTTTCCTTCATGAGGTTAGGGAAGTTTCAGTTATTATTTATTCAAATAAGTTCTCTATTCCTTGCTCTCTCTCTTCTCCTTCTGGTACCCCTGTGATGTGGTTGTTGTTATGCTTCATGTCACCCCAAAAGCCCCTTAAACTATCCCCAATGTTTAAGTTCCTTTTTTTTGAAGCTCTTATTTAGTGTTCCTTGCTACCTTGTCTACCATATTACTTATTCAGTCCTCTGCTCCTACTGCACCTACTGTTTATTCCTTCCAGTGTATCCTTCATTTCATCTATTGTATTCCTCATTTTTAACTGGTTCTTTTTATGGTTTCTATGTCATTTTTCATGTTGTTTAAGTTCTCACTAAGTTCCTTGAGCATCCCTATAACCATTTTTTAAACTCTATATCTGGTAAACTGCTTGCCTCTATTTATTTAGCCCTTTTTTCTGGAGATATTTTTCTGTTCTTTCATTTTGTCTCCCCATTTTGGCTGCCTTTTGTGTTAGTTTCTATGTATTATATAGATCTGCTATGTCTCCCAGTCTTGGTAGGATGGTCTTATGTAGTAGGTACCTTGCGGGACTTGTGGCACAGTCTCCTTAATCACTTGAACTGTGTTCTCCATGAGTGTCCCTTGTGTTGGTTATGTGAGCTCTCCTATTGTATTTGAGTCTTGATTGTCATTTGTGCTGGGGTCAACCCTCAGGATTGTGGGGACTAACTCTGCCTCAAGGTACAAGCTGCTATTTAGTAAGTAGAGTTCACCTTAGCAGGGTGTGGTGCCTAACCATGATCTTCCTTTCAATATCATGCTTGTGATGCTAATTGGATCCTGCTCTGATCTTTCTGAAGCCAGTAACTGGGTGTGTTGGTTGCACAGACTCTTGGGAGTGACTCTGGTCTGCTTGTGACTGGCCCTGGGTAACCTGTTAGGAGTTTCACAGTGGTTCATAGTTTGTGACTGCCTCTGCTGGCCCTGGGTGTGCATGGGAAGGACCAAGCTGCACACCAAGGCCAGCTTGCACCACTACTGACCTCAGGAGCAGGTCAACAAAAGTCTCAAAGCACCCCAAAATCCACTTCTGCCTGCCTCTGCTTGCCAGCCACCTGCTAGGCTTAGTCACCTAAGAAGTCTCTGGCTGAACTCAAGTTGCATGAGATAGGTTTTCAGTGAGTCACTAGGTAGTAGTGAGTGCTCACCAGACTGATACAATTTCAAACTTGCTGCTAGTGCTGGGTCTGAGGCCACTCAGCAAAATTCTCAGGTATAACAAGTCTAGCTGCCCCCAACCCTGCAACCATCAAGTGCCCGCAGGCTGCTGTAGTATGTCAGGGCTTCAGGGAGTGGTCAGGCTGAGGTCAGTAGAGTTCATCAGGCCATACAGACCAAGAGTTGACCATGTGAAAGGAGGGCTTTGCACCCATTGGGTAGCCAAGGGAAAATGGCCCCTGTCCTAGAGCTGCAAAATTCAGTCTGTCCCAGATTCTGTTGGGACCTCCTGGAGAACCTGAGCTCAGTAGGGCATGGGCTGCAGGAGTCAGGAGGGTAGGGCTAGTGCATCTGCTGTGAAAGAGAGGTGGAGAAGGTGGGGACATGGCTCAGGTTTGAAGCCACACAACTTAGTCTGTCCCAAATTCTGCCTCTACTTCCTGCAAGGCCAGGGTTCAGCAGGGTGGGGCCATTGGGAGTTGGTAGGGTGGGTCCACCAGCCCAGAGGATGATGTTTTTGGATCTTCCTTTAGGAGAGGCATCAGTCAGGCTCACAGAAAGGTGGAGGAAATGGTCCCTGCCCCAGAGTCACACAATTCAGTCCCCAACCCCCAGTCTGCCCAGACCTCTACACCAAGCAGCTTACTCCTCCTCAGGGTGTGAGCTCAGCAGGGTGGAGCAACAGGGAGTCCAGAGGGTGGGGCTATTGCATTTCCCCTTGCTGATGCTGTAAGGAGGGGAGTGCTTCACCCAAGAAATATGGTATCTGGGGTGTGGAAGAGGACTCAGCACTGGGAGGGACCCTGGAAGCTGTCTCTTCAACTCTCTTCCATGAGCCACAAACTCCAGTCTCTCCTCATATAACTATAGTCTACTCTGCCCTCTCTCTACTGGAGTGCAGGCCTGAGTGGCTGCAAATGAGATTTTGGGGACTGGAACTTTAAGAGGGTGCCTGGGTCTCCAGCAGACTCCCATCCTTCCCTAGAGGACAAAATCTTTGATGATTTTCACAGCCAGATGTTATATGGGAACCTCTTTCTGACTCTGGTGCTCTGGACTGGGGAACCTGGTGTGGGTCTGAGACCCCTGGCTCCTCACAAGGAAACTTTGCAGGTGAGATATCCCTCCCAAATTTCAGCCACCTTCCATGGGAGCTGAGTCAGGCTTTTTTTTTTTTTTTTTTTTTTTTTGCTTTTTTGCCCTTCCTACAAGTCTCTATATGGCTTCTTATGTAAAACCTTGATTATAAGACTTCTGTTTAGCTAGTCATCAGTTGGTTACTCAGACTGATGGTTCTATATATTAGTAGTAATCCCAGTTTTGTCCTGGGAGGAGATGAGCATAATTTCCACTTGCTCTGCTGCCATCTTGGACCCCCCTTTATATTTTTTATTTCTTTGCTGAGACTCTCTGGATATGTTTTCATTTGTCTCAAATGTGTTCTTAATTGCTTGCTGAGGCATTTTTATGATGGCTAATTTAAAAATATTTGTCAAATAATTCTATCATTTCTGTCATGTCAGTGCTGGCATCTACTGATTATCTTTAAAAATTTTTATTTATTGATTTTATAGAGAGAGATGAAGAGAGGGAGGGAGGAAGAGAGAGAGAGAGAGAGAGAGAGAGAGCGAGCACAAAACATTGATCTCTTGTTCCATTTATTTGTGTATTCACTGGTTGATTCTTGTATATGTCCTGACCAGGGATCAAACCCACAACTTTGGCATATCAGGACAGTGCTCTAACAAACTGAACTACATGGCCAGGGCTACTGATTGTCTTTTTAAATTCGACTTGAGGTTTCCTTTGTTCTTGGTATGAAAAGTGATTTTCTATTGAAACCTGGATATATTATGTTCTGAGACTCTGGACCTTATTTAAACATTTTGTTTCAGCTGGCTTCTTCAGACACTGCTCCATCAGGGGTAGGAGTAGATGCTGCCTTGTTCCAGCCAGGTGGGTGGAGAAGTTCAGGCGCTTCATGTGGTCTGTGTTGACATGCCAAGGGTGGGTACACTTTGTTATTGGTGAGGGGTTAAGAATTCAATCTCCCCACATGGTCTCTACTGATGCTGTTTGAGGTGTACTGTGGTGGTGGTTACTACCCAATGGAGATGGAAGTCCCAGCTTCCATGTGAGGTCACGCCTTCTCTGAAACCACCCAAGATGAGCTGCCTCATTAAAAGACTGGTAATGGTAGAAGTCTAATCTCCCCATTCTCTTTGCTGGCATGAGGGTGGGAGGAATGGGTTATTATCTAAAAGTATTCTGATTTGCTAGTCTGTCCTTTACCTGGTTCTTTAGCTAAAGAGAGCAGGTTTTTATCAGGCTTTTTTTTTTTTTTTTGTCTACACTTATTTATGTCTTTATGTTACTGGCAACTTTAGCTCCAAGTCTGAAGTTTTCTAAAACAAAAAGCCCAAAGACTAGGTGGCTTAAACAACAGAAATTTATTTCTCACAGTTTTGGAAGCTAGAAGTCTGAGATCAAGGTGTTAGAAGGGATGGATTCTTCTGAGGCCGCTTTCCCTGGCTTGTATATGACTTCCATCTCACTGAATCATCCCATGGCCTTTCCTCTTTCTACACACACATTGCTGGTGTCCCTCCTCCTCCTCCTCCTCCTCCTCCTTCTTCTTCTTCTTCTGGCAATAGGCATATTGGTTTAGGGCACAACCCTTATGACTTTATTTAAGTAATTCTTTAAAGGCTCTGTCTCTAAATATAGTCACATTGAGGGTTAGGGCTTCAAAATATAAATTTGAGGATGGAGAGAGGGGACCTAATCAGTCCATAACAGCCAGGGAACTCACTATCATGTGTTCCTTTGGTTCTGAGGTTCTTAGTCACTCTGACTTCCTCTTTTTGTCTTTTAGAATCTTATGTTTGTTTGAAATATAATGTCCAGAGTTTTTAGTGGAATAGAGAGTCCACTTGATCTTCCTAGAAGAAATCCCTCCTCCTTGCAGTTTTTAAAGAGGGCTTTGCAACTCAAGTCAAAGCAGTTCTGATTTGCTAAAACAGGTTTAATTGGGCAAGACATACATTTGTTAGAATTCTCATAACCTCTGGGGGTGGGGAACATAAAGATTACCCCATAAGCTACAGAGTAGAGAAGTATATGGATGTACCAGGGAAGATTTCCCTCCTAAGAAAGATACAATTCATTCATCTGGGGAGAAAAGATGGTCAGATGGGATTGATAATGGTTTAGAAGCTATAAGCTTCTGAGAATGTGCCAGGTACCTCCATCTCCCTAGACCATATGAGGCTGACCTGAGCCAACCTCCCAGGTAATAGATCAGAGCAAGCATCTCAGAGAGGGCTGTGTGTGTATATGCGTGTATAGCACCTGAGAGTTCTTTAGCCCTCCAAAGGCAGA
Organism: Anoura caudifer; assembly: GCA_004027475.1. Lineage (NCBI taxonomy): Eukaryota > Metazoa > Chordata > Mammalia > Chiroptera > Phyllostomidae > Anoura > Anoura caudifer. Next base: position 13,921 of record PVKU01004991.1, read on the forward strand.
GGTGCCATATTGATCTTCTCTTTGTTCACCTTAGTCATGGTCTATAAGCTTTCCACATCTAACAGAAGAACCAGGGCCCTCAAAGTACTTGTGGCCTCTAGAATTTCTGCATCACCAAAGATGTCAACTCCCCAGGCATGGGTGACAGAACAAGCTCCTTCTATTATTCAACTCCAACTTCTCATTATTAAGCAGGGGCTCCTTGAGGAAGATTGATTTACCACATTAACTGAGCCTCCATGTGCTCAATGAGGAGTTCACAAGACAAACGGCCTCTGCCATGTGCCTCCAGCCCACTGCTCCATTTCCATCATATTTGGGCAAAAGTCATGGTGGAAGAGTTTGGCTGTAGTTTATTTTCTGCCTGATGTGATAAACTTGTCAGCATTTGACTGATCAGCGCCTTGTGTACAGGGAGTTCATTTGCAATGCCACCTGGCATCCCCACTGTCCTGCTCCCATTTTACTCTGTCTAATGACCCAGGACCAGCTCCTGTTAGTTGGCACCGAACTCCAGGGCCCTGAACAACCAGCATGCTGGATAGTGATGGCTCAGCCTTCCCAGGAGTCCCTCTCTCCTGTTTGAAGGAGGATGGGATGCTGATGCCTGGGAAGCTGTCCTTTTTTTGCTACTAGCCTCAAGTTGACCAGCTCCTGGGAAAGTTTGTGCCAAGCCTCTACTTTCCTTTCCAGAGGCTTTGCTAGGCCTGTTCTGTAGTCTTCTGGCTGGACTCCTGGGGGTGTTGGGGAGAGCTGAAGCCTTCCCACTCCACCTTGGCCTTAGAGCTCTTCCTAAGCAAACCTTGGTGTAAGCAGATAACAAACATTGATGTAGGCATATAAGTGGTTTCTCAGACCTTACTGAGACATGGCCAACAAGTTCAAGGTGGGCAGCCATGGAAGTTCTCATGGCCTCTTGTCTGGCTTCCAGTCTCATGCCCTTCCCAAGCTCCTAGGCAACCTAGACTCTTTCTTACCACATCAGTTTCTATGTAGATCCTTCAGTGGCTCCCTGCTGTTACTAGATGAAGTCCATATTCTCAATACTGCCATTCAGTCCTTGATGATCTATTTCCACCCTCGGCATTAGGTTTGGACCAAGTTCAGCTCCCTCTATTTAGTGGTGACTTTAGGTAAGACATATAGCTCCTCAGTTCCTCACCTGTGAATAGGGATGATAATAGTACCTATTTAGTATTTATTTTGTTTGAGTGCTTAGATTGATGCCTGGCACATAGTAGCTGCTCAAAAAGTTCAGCTAATATCATTACTGTACTGTGTTTTTTCAGAGTCTCCTAAATCCTGAATGCCTTTACCCACAATCCTGGATGTCTACCTCCCAGCCCTCAGAGCCTTTTCTTAACTGTTATGTCCTTCCTGACATGCTTCTCGCTTCCTCTCTGCCTAACTGAATCTGACACAGGCCTAACTAAGGCCTCCCTATAGTCTGAAGTTGTTAGCTAGCCTAGGAGCCCAAAGAAACCCCCAGAAAAGCACATGGTACAAGGCCAGGCACCATGGTCATGGCCAACAGGAACTGGAGCAGAGAGAGGTAGAGCTTGGAGCTTTGCAAATCCCTCTCCATCTCTTCCCCATCCCTCACCCCCACCATGAAGCTCCAGGTCCCTCAAAACAGTGGTTTTCTGACCCCCCAGGAGCCATAGGCCTTTTTTGTTGTTGTTGGCCATCTGGGCTTCTCTGGGCTCCTCTGAGCTGTGCACATAGATGTCAACTTTATCTGTTCATGCACTCTCAAGTTCATTGCCAGCCATGGAAATTGCCTGCTTGAGCTGGGGACCCACACCCTACCCTCTGAAAGCTTACAGATAGGGGAGAAGGGACCAAAACAGGGCTTCTGGGGCTAGATGCTCAGTAACTGCTTGAAGCATGGGGATCTGGAGACAGTGGCAGGTTCATGCACTATAAGGTCATGTGCTGTGTGGTAGGAGACTGTTGGTATAGAGGGAAATGGCCAGCTCTGACTCAGATTCTATGTGAGGCTGACCTGGTAGACAGAGCAGAGGTTCCTCATCTGCACTGAGCAGTCAGTTCCAAGTGTGAGGAGCCCTGGGGCGTAGTCAGGAACTTTGTCTGGATTGTTTCCACTAACCCTGGGCACAGGACAAGCACTGTTAGAGGTTTAGGGAGCTTGGGGAGAGTCTATAAGAAGGGATTTGATAGGTAGAGTAGGAGAATGGCCCCTATCCTGGGGACAGCCTGAATGATGGTGAGGGAATGCATGTGCACAGATGTCCAGGGAGTGGCCTGAAGCTTGTGTGAAGTCATTCCAAAGAGTCAGGGGAGTTGAGTCATGAGGGGCAGAAAAGGCTAGCCCTGGAGCCCAAGAGCTGTATTTACAAGTTTGGATTCTACCTGGTGAGCGTGAGGAGCTGTTTTAGGTTGAAGGGGTAATATGGTAATTGCATCACACTTAAGGAGTGAAAGGAAGGCAGGGCCACTATGGCATCTCATTTATCTTTAGCTCCTCAGGGCAGGGCTTAGAGCTTTGAAGTTCAGCAAATTGAGGCAGGAGAGCCCAAGAGGCCAAGTACAAGGTGATGAGTCATCCTAGCCCCATAGGGATTAAGAGGCATCCTGAAAGAACAGTGCTTCCTGAACCCTCATTATTACAGACAGGAAGAGGGGGTGGATAACAGATAATAGGTTAGCTTGCTGGACATCTTCCTTCCCAGAGTAGAAGACCTGCTGTGAGCAATGGCTTCTTCCTCCAGAATTTTCAAAGAGTGGGAGGAAGAGAATGGGTGGGGACTGGAAACTCCTTTCACATGAAGACATGTGGAAACGTCTCATGAACCTGGAGGAATCACCTGGGCAGAACAGGGAACAGCACAGATAGCCTTAGCATCCATGTGCCCAGCAAGTGTTGAGGAGACCCAGGAGAGGGTCTTAGGGATGGTTTCACTCAAGGCTGACAACACCAGCAAAGGGAACTTGCAACACACTTGAGTGGGGTAGCAGCCCAGAGAGTCTAGGTCAAGGCCAAGAGTTGGGAGGAGCAGACAATACCCACCTCTGACCACTTCAGGTCCCTGATGGACAGAAGAAAGAACAGGCACATTCCTGGTGTGGTCCCCCACTGTCATCATAGGCCATGTGTGGACTCTGCTTCCCACTGCCTGAGGAAGGTGCTGCTATGGGTGGCCCCACTCCACAGTCAAGACCCAGCTGGTGAATAGAAGCTTCTAGGGGACATTGAGCCTGAGAGTGGAAGCAAGTGAAAGCTGCACCTCCTCCCACACATGCCCTGGACTTCAGGAAGGCAGATTCCAGATGACTGTGAGAGATAATGGGCTTAATCCTCAGCTTGAGGCTCTAGAAGCAGAGAAGCTTCCAGAGCCAGGGGCTCTGAGAAGGGGAGTCCTGACTCAGCAGTTACTGGGATCCCAGTAGGGAAGGGAAGAGGCAGGAGCTGAGAGGTACATGTGGCTGCATGTGTACCTGGGCTCAGAATCAAGGGGTACAGAGCTGGCAACAGGAAAGAGAAGGACCAGCACCTAGGACCAGAGCCATGCAATTGCCTGCCTTGATTCTGATACAAAAGGAAAAAAGGAAGGACTTGACTGTCATCTTGGAGGGATCCCCTGCCTCCCATATTCAACAAAGAGGATAGCCTTCTGGACAAGGACCTTGAATTTAAATACCCGAAGAAATCAAGGTACTAGATAAATGAGAGAGGACTGTGGCAAACAAAGGTATAGCCTCTAAGCTCCAGCTAATTCCTGCAGTGTATGAATGTGAATCCAACATCACCAGACAGTGTAAGTTAGAATTGGTTATGGCCACATGTGACAGAAAACCTGAAATAATAGTATTTTTAAAAACACAGGTTTTTATCTCTTTCATGTATACTGCAAGTGAGCCAGAGTTGATACAGGGTGGCTAGTGTTCTTCCATCTCACTACAAGGGTGTGGCCCTTATCCTCGTGGTCCCAACTGGAGGCTAGAACTTCAGTTATTACACCTGTATTCCAGGCAGCAGGATAGAGAAAAGGCGAAAATAGGGCAAAGACCACATGCTAGCTGTCTTTAAGGAAGTTTCTTGGAAGCTGTCATATAGTGTTTCTAGATCTTGTTGGTAGAATTTAGACACATGGTTACTTGTAGTTGTAAGGGAGGCTGGGCAGTGTAGCCTTATTTCTGGTTGTCCCTACGCCAAGCTAAAAGCCGAGTGTTCTGTGGCTAAAGAGAATGAATATTATGATATGCAACTAGCAATCTCTGACACGTGATACCCCTCTGCCACCAAACACCACACACCCCACCTTCCCATGCATATAATATTCTGCGACTTGGGGGTTGTGATGGTAACCCTCATACTGTTGTATCATCCAGCCCAGAAGTCTGGATCTCTGGGCGATGTGCAGCCTACCCATTAGGTCCTGATGCCACACCCTGTATGGGATGGTAGAGAAGGAACACAATCACCACCGTAAAGACTACTGACTTAGAGAAGAAATATGTAGCAGCATCAGCCATGGTCCCACTGGCCAGGCTTTGTGAACCTTCCTGTGCTTGTTTGAGGAAGCTACCAGCAGCCCATCTGCTGGCCTTGCTCTATTCCAGGAGGAGCACCTTGTCCAATGTCCCTGTGGAGGATTTAAGCTCCCTTGACAACCCATCTTCTACACGGGAGACCCAGTGGCTTTTAACCTATTCGTCCTGATGAGTTCCATGGGCCTGAAATGGCCCCAGTGGTTCATGTGGTTATAGGTTTAGGGTAGCCTGGCCCTTCCATCTGCCCCTGCATCGACATAACAGCTGGGGTGGCAAGGGACAAGGAGAGAAACATCCTTACTCTCTTACTAAAGATTTTCATGTGAAATTGACTAACTTTAAAATTCTGGAAACTAATATTTGAAAATCATTGTTCAGGACAAATAAATATGCCTATGTGCCAGATGCAGCTTCCTGTTGCCACAGTAGTGGGTGCTGTTGAAGGGGGAAGTGGAGCTCCTCCCTTGGCATGGAGTTTAATGTCCATGGAGAAGGCCCTACGCCAGTTCCTCTCATCCTGGCAGGCAGGCCAAGTGACCACACAGCTGGAGACAGAACTGGTCACAGCTGGAGGGACTCTGAGGCTGAGCTAGGCCCTGAGGTTAGTACAGAAGCCTAGGACAGTCTGGCTGACTTTCCAGACCATGGACTGGGATAGAGGAGGGGTCAAGACTGGACATAGATCTGGGAGTCCATATGTGTCTGCCTGTGGTGTGTGAGGCTTTGCAGGGGGTTGGGGGGGACTCCAGGCCCCAAGTGGGACAGGAGATAAGGCCTTGCTTGCCCACCCTGCAGACTCCACCAATCGGGACTCGCTGGACATGATCGAGCGCTGCATCTGTGTGGTGTGTCTAGATGCCCCGGGGGGCTTGGAGCTCAACGACACCAACAGGGCACTCCAGCTCCTTCATGGGGGAGGCTGCAGCAAGAATGGGGCAAACCGTTGGTATGACAAGTCCCTGCAGGTAAGCCTCCCCTGCAGTATGGCCAGTGGCCCAAGCCAGCTCTGCTCACAGGTAGCAGACTCACTTACCAGCCTCTGCTGCCCAGGATGCTGCATGTAGGGCCAAGAGAGCTAAAGGGGTTGGAGATGTGTCATTGGTGTCATCTGCTGGACTGGCCAGGAGGTAAGACCTTGGATAAGGAGCAAGTGGTCAAACCTCACTCAAGCTCCCTAACTTTCTTGCAAGCTGAAGAAAGATTGAGGGCCCTCTGGGTTAGACCTGGGGCTTAGTCACCATCTCCCATCACACAATGTAAGATGGTGGCATGCCAGGGACTCTTCCCACTGAACAAATCTTCAACATGTTCAGCAATAATCACATCTGATTCCTAGGGATGTCAGCTTTTCTGAATTTCTGTCACCCTGGCCTAGCCATTTTGACACACCTCCCTCCTTCCCTGAGAAGTGTGGCATCCCAGTGTCTACATGGAAAAAAGTCATAAAATGAAATAAAGCAATTTGGTTTTTTTTTTTCATTCATATGACATTAGGTCAGAAACAAGACAGTCACTTTGGCCTGGAGGAAAATACTCATGCAAATGGGGATAAGGCAGAGGTTGGGCCATCCATTCTTGTTCTTACATCCTTTTTTCCCCAGCATGCCAATCCTAAATCTAATCTTGTTTATTTTTAAAGCCACCACACTTTCACAATGACCTTATTAAATAGCAGTCAACGATCTCTATGCTTTTCGTTAGCATTGCTCACACATAATGAGCATTTCTAGGCTTATTTTTCTCTTTCACTGTCCCCTGCATTCTGCAGGTTATCCTTTTTATCAGTGTGCATATTGATTCTGCTCTTTCTGATGAGTCCTGTTGCTGCTGTGCTGGCTGTTTCAGCCTTCACCAGCAGTGCTAATGGCTTGTAACCTTTCATGGAGCAGCTGTGGGAGGGAAATGATATAATGGATGTACAGGAACTGAAACATAGCAAGGCTTAGTAGCAATTTTTAAAAGGCACTGTTTGCCTCTTTTAGTGACAGGGACAGAAAAGCACTAACATGTGATTGGGCACAGTCCTCCCCTCTGTGCCTCATGTGGGTAGCTGTACCCGCCTCTGGGTTCTTTTTGAAGGTAGGACACATTATCAGGTGACTTGGAGAAGCCCAACTGGCTTCATGAACAGGAATTGAAAGGACTGAGAGCTTTCACAGGACATAAGGCAGGGGATACCAGGAAAGAGAGAAAAGAGCCTGCAGAGCTGTGTTTTGAAAGAAACTCTATGGGAAGTTGGAAGAATGGGAGCAAAGATTCGGGCAGAGGACAACTATGTCAGAGATTGGGGGAGATCTGGAGATAGCTCCAGTGTGTGCTATACAGACTCCAATAGCTCACTTGTTTGCTTGTTGATTATGGATGTTAGGCAAATACCTCCTTAGTGCGCTGCTGCGCTGGATGAGCTATAAGGCAGCCCTACTTTATTTGGATTATGCTTTAAGAATCAAATCTCATTCTTATTTTCTCCCAGTACTTTTCTGCACTGAGTATGTCCCTTTTCCACGTCCGCTAAATACAGCCTTTGTAAGGTCATAAATAGACCGTAAGTAATCTTTACAGTTCCCATGGTCCTTTCATATATCTTCTCTCCAATCCTCATATCAATCCTGTGAACTAGCCTTATTGAGTTCAAGTTAAATGAGAGCAGATTGAAGTCAGAGAGCTGAAGTATCTTGTTGAAGCTCTCCCAGCTGGCTGGCCACAACAACAGAACCAAAATCTGGATCCCAGACACAAAATCCCAGGCAGCAGTTGATGGGGCACCCTCAGCACAATTTTTCTTACTCCCATCAAGGGAAGTTTTATTTCTCCCTAGGAGTCTGTTCACCATTCAAGTAGGATTGTTATCTTTCATTCAGTCATCCAACAAAATTATTGAGCACCTACTGTGGGGTGGACACTGGTCTAGAAACTGGGAATAAAATCAATGTTGCCCAAACCATAGGGGCCATCAGGCACATCATGACACAGTGTAGTAGGGGGGTGATCCTGTCACTCACTGTAAAGGGGAAACAGGGCTAAATGAAGCTGAAGGAGTTTACCCATGACCTGCAGAGAGTATGCACAGCCTTTTAGGAATCACTGGGATACTTCAGCCAGTGAACTTCATGCTGCACCTTCACTGCCTGGAGTTTTTCTAGGAAGGAGGTCTCACCGTTTGGTGCTGTTTGAAACTCCTATATTCTCAGGCCCTGGCAACTGCATGCAGTGTTCTTTTCAGAAAATAATGTGCTTTGGTGTCCTTAAGGAGGGATCCCCTTGAGAGGCCAGGGGCACCTGACCTGGAGCCAAGGGGCAGGTTTGAAATGCTGACTCTACCAGAAAAGTCTGCTCACCTCTCTCTTCCTTATTGCAGTTCGTGGTGGGCCAGGATGGCACCTGTGGTGTGGTGTGTGAGCACTCCCCATTCGATGGCATTGTCCTGGTACAGTGTGTGGAACATCTGCTCAAGCACATGTGAGTCTGGAGCACAGGACCCCTCCAGAGCAGCCATGATGTCAAAAGTGGACGGCCTAGCTAGGCCAAGAAAAACTGGGGCAGCCACATGGGGTCTGCATTAGCCTGGAAAGTGTCTTAGTAAAAAATGAGTTTGTAAACTAGCTAGAATGAGACATTATACATTTTATCAGCCATGGATAGAAGGGGCCATCCAGGCAGTTAAGGAGGAGCTTGGCAAAGAATTTCTAGCTAAGAAGGAGCATCTGCTTTACCAGGGGAGCTCCAATCAATCCCTATTGTTTGTCCTGAGTTCAGGATGGGCTGACTGATGACCCAGCACAGACAGAAGGTTTCTGATCTGCAGCTCTCTCCATCCTCTCAGGCTGGGTCTCTCTCCCTAGCTTCTGAGCTGGCTGACTAAGGGCTTCTCTGACCTTTAACACACTGGGTTCCTTCCTCCATTTATCACTTCCCTCATTCTCTTTTTTTAGAATCTTCTCCATGATTCTAAGTTCTAAACCTCTTCCATGGGTTAGGATCTCTTTAGGATCACCAAAAACCCAAACCAACCCTCACAAACAGAAAGACATAATTTGCTTCAATTTATCTCCAAATGTTTTATAATTGTCATGGTGTAATGTAGTGGAACAGGAAAATGCAAAAAAAAAAAAAAAAAATTTGGCTCTGCAGCCAGAATGGATAGAATCCTCACTCTGCCACTTGCTAATCTGGGTGGGCTCTCTGAGATTCATTCTGTTCATTGGTGCAATGCTGTGGAGGCAGATCATACCCATGAACCTCCAACAGCTGAGATGACTGCAGAGGGCAAAGAAACATGCTGCCTGCAGGCCTCAGCTGACAGGGCTGAGGAGGACATCTCTCTGTGCCTGCAGGATGAAGAATAGCAAGAAACTGGTCCGAGCTGACTCCGTCACTGAGCTGCCGGCCCCCAGGAGGCTGAGGTGGAAATGCTCCCCAGTAATTCAAGGTTTCTTAGCCTCTTCAGCAGAAAAACTTCAACAGTAAGGAAAAGCCCAACTTTTCTTTGGGGTGATGCCCCGGGGGGTCACCTGTGTCCTCCTTCCCACCCTGGCTTCTGAGACTCCCTGAAAGGGTTCCAGGGACCCCAGTTCCTCCACTCCCCATGACCTCATGGAAATGTAATCAAACTAAAGGGGAGTTATAACTCTAGGGGAAGTAACCTTGCCTGAGGATCCATCATTTCCATAAAATGCAAACGTGGAGCTATTTTTTTTCAAGGGTTTCACCTGACTGAGCACAGTCAAGAAGGGGAAATCATCTTGTTTGGGAGGAGTAATAAACAACTGGTTTGAATAGGTCATTTGAATCCAAGCTATTTCAGTTTGCTTGAATTTTCACTGCATCTTGACAAGGAAGGTTTTATTCCCAAAGGCAGTTCAAGCCCTAACGGAACCTGGGCAGGGGGGCAAGGACCCCTAACAGGACCCAGGCAGGGGACCAGGGATGTGTGTGGGCCCCTCTGGGGGAGCACAGAATTGGCAGTGGCAAGGTGTGAGGGGAGCTGCAGGCTGACAACTGAGTCTGGATCTTGGTTGTTCATTTTTCATTCAGTAAGTGAGCATGAGTGCATTCATTCATTCATTCATTCATTCAACCAATGTGTGCAGAGGTCTAGTTTGTGCCAGGCCTGTGGTAAGGCTCTAAGAAAAAAGAAATGAATGTGCCATGAGGCCTGCCCTCCGGACTTTAGTGGAGGAAGTGGATCCCCAGAGCAAAAATGTGTGATGCATTAAGTGCCAAAGTCAGACAAAGACATACAGACATGAACCCACAGAGGACACAAGAGCTGAATTCTGCCAGGACATTGAGGGAGGGCTTTGCAAAGATGGGCCTTGAAGGATGAAGAGGAATTTGTGTTGCAGGCAGCTGGGGGAGGGGGTTCATAAAAGATCCAGACTACTTTGGAGACCAGCAAGTGAGAGAATGGTCAGAGCTGGAGACACTAAAGGGAAGCTGGGGCCACATTGTAAAGAGCTTTATGCTCCTTATGTCACAGGACCTGGAAGCTGTGAGGAGCTCTGGCAGATTTTGTACAGAGGGTTCTAGGGAGCCAGGGAGGAGACTGTGGGAATAGGGTAGGTGAGCTGGTTAGAGTGTGGCTGGGCTTGAGGCCAAGGGCAGGCAGGACAAGTCCCCATGCAAGCTGCTGTGGAGACTGGCTTTTGTGGAGGAGTGGCCTTAGGTGATCATCGATAAGATGGTGTCCATATTTCAACCATATGCAGCTGTTTGGGGATAAGCAGGCCACTTGGAGGGTGAGTTCATTGCTGAGCCCTGGAAAGAAGAAGGAACCTGCAGACTTTTAGGGGTTTGAGTAGGTTACACTTGATCCCAAGGCCCCCAGCTCCTCTTTCTGGAGGATGGGGAACTAGGAGGTAAACGATGGGGTCTGAATGGGCAGAACTTGAGCAAAAGGTTTCCAGGGTGCTGTGGTGACTCTGTGCTCAGCCTGTGTGGAGGCAGTGAGTCAACAGGCCAGACTGAGGGTTGAGTTCCCATTAGAACTGGTTCTCTGAGTTCTGCTGAGTCCCCAGAACCTGGCATGGCCCCACAAGAGCTGAAATCCTGTGAGGCAGGAGAAATAATTCAAGGAGGGGCAGGCAGGAAGTGTCAAGTCCTGAGGGAGGGAGTGTGTGAGTGGGGGCCCAGGTTGCTCCCTCAAGACTCTGATTTTACATATGGCTGATGGATGGATGGTGTGGACCTTGCTGGACATTGCTCCCAGATCCCAAGCTCATTTTGAAGGAGGAGACTGGTCATTATTGGGGTGCTCAAGGGCTTTAGTGTAGACTCAGGGAATCTTCCTGCTACTCTTACAATGGCTCCTGGGCAGCAAAGACCTGAGCATGTCATGGCAGCCACAACAGCAGTGTCTGAGTAAAATGGACTTTTAGTTACTGGCAAGCAGCCTTCACTGTGGTGCTGAGCAGCCGGGCCCCACACCTTTCTTTCCAAAGCACAGGGATGAGTCTCAGTGAGGAAATGCTACTTGCAGCCATCTGAGAAGTGGGCTTTTCCCTGGACAAGAGAGGGTTTGTGGATCTGGCAGGATGGCCAGGATGAAAACAACAACAACAACCAACCCACAAGGATGCTGGACACACCTTACCAAACAGGTCAAATGAGTGACCTCTCTCAGGCTCACTTCTGTGAGCAGCAGGATTTTATGATTGTGTTTGTTAGCAGTGTTTTCCCTGCCCATGCAAATGTCTGTTTTGCCACCATGTCCCTCCCTGCAGCCAAGCCCACCTTTCTCTAGCCCCAGAGCTGGGCTACCAGCCTGCCCAGCCACACCTCATCTTCAGCTCAGAGTAACCTTCATCCAGTACACCCTCTGCCACTTCCATATGTCAAGGACTGTCTCTGACACACATCCATTCCTAGAGGGCAGGGACTGTCCTGAACTTCTGGGATGGTTGGACGTAGACCAGGCTCAAGAAATTTGGTTAGATTCTGTGATCTGGGCATTTTACTTTGCATGAAATAAAAGCATCTTTTTCACTCACAGAATAGTAAAGAATCTTGACTTCATTGTTTACAAGTTTGACAACTATGGGAAGACATTCATTAAGAAGCAGAAATGCAGCCCTGATGCCTTTATTCAGGTGGCCCTGCAACTGGCCTTCTACAGGTGAGCAAAACCTGCCCAGAAGGACTAACTGACAAGCTGCTCTAGACTCTAGAGTCTAGAAGTACCCTGGAGGGAAAAGGACTTTCTATGGGCTTAGAGAATGGGAGGATAACCAGGGCAGACTGCTTGGTAGGAGGTGCCACCTAACTGGGTTGCAAGATATGAAACCTTCTCAGAAAAGAGAAGGAAGGATGTCATATTCAGTCACTTCCCTGAGTTATGGCCCAGGGGTGCAGAGCACAAAGAGTAGGAACAAAGCTAACCAAGGCCAGGGAGGTGGTGGGGACATAAGATTGAGAAGATGCTCCTCTTCCAGATCCCATCCAGTCTACCTGGGCCTCTGGAGTTGTGATGTGACCTCCGATTTTTCTGGCCTCAATAATGAAATAGAATTAGCATCCCTCAGTGGGCCAAGCCAAAGATTTTAGATTCCCCCTTCATGTGTCCCTGTCTTCCACCTTCCACCATGTCAGTTATTTTCACTGTGTCTCTTTGCCCTTCACTTCCATTTCTACCTCTACCACCATTGGCCCCTCCCAAGCCCCTGCCATCTCATGCTCAGTCAACTGCAACATGCTTCCTGGGGATCTCTGCCTCCAATCTTACCCACTATATCCTATCTTCATAAAACATGAACTTGGAAATATCAAAATCAGATTCTATCATTTACCTCTTTGAACCTTTCCAATGGCTCCCCACCATGCTTAGAACAAAGTCCAGACTAAGAAAGGTTCCCTGGCCTCATCTGGGATCCTTCCCAAATCTCTTTCCCACCTCTAGACCTTTGCTCTGGCTGTGCCTCTACCTATTCACCTGTCACCATCACTCTTCACCTGCCAGCTCCTTCCCACTACTCAGGTGTCAGCCCTCAGAGAACCTTGCCACCCAGTTCTCTATCATATCAATTGTGCTCTCTGTTTCTTCCATGGCAATTGTTTTTCATGTGAACTACCTTGTCCACTGATTTGTCAACTTTGTTTTCTAGACTGTCTCTCCCAAGCATGACATTCTACCCGTGCATGCCTGGCACAGAGCAGGCATCAGGTACTGAGTCAAACATGAGAAGATACCACGAGTGTTAGCCAGGGGTGGCATAGTTAGGTCTGTGATTTAGAAAAACCTCTATAGTTGTAGGAAGTAATGGTTGAAGGTAGAGTAGGACACCTGACTCAACTTTTACAGAACACTAAAACTAACATACAAAGCAGATCTTCCTCAAGATAGGACTGGCTTCGGTTGGCTCCAGAATTGCAGAAGCAACTGCTCATGAACTGGCATGACTGGTGAATGACAGTTGTCCCACCAGATCTGCTTTCAGTTTGCAACCCCCAGGGAAACAGGAAGTGATCTTGTCTAAAGCTGGAGCAAGGAAGTCTCACTAATAAGCAGGAAGCACCCCTGTGGACACAGCATCCTGATCCTAGTGTCCCATGTGGGGCTGTAACTCATGGCAAAGGGAGTGCTGCTCTGAGCATCTGTCTTCTTACAACTCATTGGTAAAGTCTGATGTCACCCTGCATCACTGGGACACAGAGACCTTGCCAGCATAGAACTGGCAGGACCTGGTGTCTGGGACTGTAGTCATTGTCATTCTGATACTCAGATATCAATGGGCTGAAATGGACCATGAGGTCAAGTCCCTGCTGGAGCTATGACTGGAGACTCTACTCAATGAGCACTTCAGAGCTTCAGATCCAAAGCCAAGAGGAACCTACACAGAGTACCCCCTCCTCACATGATCTTTGCTGTCACTGGACATGGCCAGAAATAGTTGTGGCCAGACGATCCTGGACCTCATTGAAAAGCTAAAACATGATCTGCTTCCCATGGAGAACATTCTTCACAGTCTAAGCTTTAATAAATTTTTAAAAATCTGCATCTAGATTCAGCAAAACACTGGAAGCTGCCTCAGTTGGGGTTGATCAGTTGCCAGCCAGTGATGGCATCTATTTTCGTGCTTGGCAGAGCATTTGCCTCCAGGGGCCACAGAGATATGGGCAATGAGCTCCCTGCCCGTGTCCTGGGAAAATGAGATATAAGTGTAATAGAAGTTTATTCACTTACTCACCAAGCAATACAGAACCAGGCTGAATCAGACTTGGCTTTCCACCCTCCTGGAGCTAACCCAGTGTGGCACAGACATGCCCTGAAGAGGCTGTGACTTGCTGTGTGATTTTGTGTTGTCACTGCTATTCTCTGACTTCTGTGTCTTTCCTTTCTTTCAACCCCAACATCAAGGACTTTACTGACTGGTAAACAAAGGTGTGCACCAGCCAGGTACACAAGCCTAGGGGTTATTTACTCGGTTCATGTGCTTAAGGAGGAGACAGTGGCAGGGGCAGTGGCTGCTACTGTTCCCATCATAGGCTTTAAGGAGGAGAGGCACAGCCACAGTGCCCATGGGTCTGTCAGAAGCCCAGCCACCCCTAGACATTGCAACAGTTTACTCCAGTGACCATTGAGGCCCTTCCCTCCCTCCATCCATAGTTCATGCTTGACTTGTTTTAAATAAAACAGGATTCTCTCAAGGGTGTGAATGATTAATTGCACAATTATTCCATTCTGTGCCATTAATCAAACATTCATCAGGTCTTGAAGAAAATTCTAGCTTTCCCACCAGATTGGGATTTTTTTAAAGCAACCAGTCACTTCTTTATTTTATATCTTTGCAGTATCACCAGTGTATGGAAAGATACATAGCTCCTCATATTAGACTCCCTGACATTCATCTTTGGAAAACTGCCTCTAAAATTCTATTAAGGTTGAAATGAAATACTATGCCAAGTAAAGTCAGGACTGTAAAAATAAATGCAGCTGAACTATCATTCTCTCAACATTTCAGAATACCCAAGAATGCATCACTATTTGCTATTCATCCCTCATTTGTGCAGGCTCCATCTCAGGCTCACACCCACCTATGAGAGTGCATCCATTCGCCGGTTCCAGGAGGGACGGGTGGACAACATTCGATCAGCCACTCCAGAGGCACTGAACTTTGTGAAAGCCATCATTGACCACAAGGCTGCTCTGACAGTAAGTCTTACTCCACCTGAGAAGTCTCAAGGAAGCCACTGGTCTGCTTGACTCTGTGACAGTTAGCTCCTTTGACCTGTTTGTCACTCAGTAGCCTCTTAAAACTCCATATGCTTAGTGTCTACCATCTGATTGAGACATCTGTCTGGTCTGTTTCCAGGATTCAGAGAAGCTGCTGCTTCTGAAGGATGCTATCCGAGCCCAGACTGAGTACACAGTCATGGTAAGTGTTAAGGCACCTCCTTGCTTGAGCTCATACTGCAGGCTGGGCCAGAACTGGGTCCACCAGAGCAGGCCCACCACCCAAGCTGGGTAAGAGCTGAGCCACCAACTGTGCAGCAACTTGGCAAGGCCCCACTGCCTTTTAGTCTCCTTCTTCTTATTTTTAGAACCTAGATAACATACCTCTCCTGCTTTCTACATGGATTTTACAAGAATACAATGAATGGTCTTTGAAACAACAACAATAATAATTGCCCCAAATACATATAGCAATTTAAACTTTATACTACAAGAGAAGTAAAATGTGAGGGATTGCACCTGGGCTTGCCAAACTGTAGTGCTTGTACACCTCACACAATCATAGATGAAGCAGTGTTTATTCCCACCAAGGGACTAAATACTCATTTTGCCTTCTTATTCTTCATGGTTTTTTTTATACAGCTTGTAAATAAAAAGTCTTTTCTGAAAATTAATAGTGACATCAAAATTGTAAGAAAAATATTTCCCTAGTTTAGGGAAATAATTTACTTTCTAGCACTGCAAGCCAGCATACAAACAACAGAGAATAAGCTATTACTGGGGCCAGTGATCAATATAGTAATTGAGAATCATTCTCATACAGTCTTTAAAAAGAAAAGTTCACCAGATTTTACTCTATGTAGTTGAAAGTAAGTACATTGCATATTTGGGTTTTAGAACTGGTCAATGTAGACTTTCCTCTAATTCACTATGTTCTCTAATATAGGTCTCTAATTTTGAGGATTAAAGTGTTTGTTCTGTTTGGGGAAAATCAAGGTTACTCTCAAAAATACTCTCAATGGGTATTTTTTGGTTTTCTGCTTTATGCCAGATAAAGTGCTCAGAGTTAGGAAATAAACAATGTAGTCAATAAGCCCATCGTTGGGAGTTTACTGTGCAGTTAGGAGGAGAGGCCCTTAAATGATAAATCCAATCCCACATGAAAGGAGCCCTCAGGAAGTAGCAGAGAACATGGGAACTGTTCATTCTTCTGCTTGGGAAAGCTAAGATGACTTCATAGAAGAAATGGTGCTTAATGAGACATGAAGGATGAGGCAGCACTGGTAATAGATGTAGAAGCAAAGGATGGCTCCAGAAGGCAACAGCATGTGCAAAGACAAAGTCTTGAGAGACATTGGAGGAAAAGCAAGTAGTTCGGTATGTGCAAAGAACAGAAGAGTACCCTGGCTGGTGTGGCTCAGTGGATTGAGTGTGGGTCTGTGAACCAAAGGATTAACAGTTTGATTCCAAGTCAGAGCACATGCCTGGGTTGTAGGCCAGGTCCCCAGTAGAGGGTGCATGAGAGGCAACCACACATTGATGTTTCTGTCTATCTCTTCCTCCCTCCTTTCCTCTGTGTCTAAAAAATAACTAACTAAATAAAAAAAGAATAGAGGAGCAAGAGAGTTCATGATTTTGGATTTTCCCATCACAAAGCTATCTGATGACCAGATAGAAGGAGTGGTTGGAGCATGGAGTGGTCTGCCAAGAGGTAGCAATACTGATTATGTACAAGAACCTATATATATTTAGAAAGAGCTGGTATAAGGACTGAAGTAGATCAGGGATGGAGGCTGAAGAAGAAGCACAAACTCTTGATTAATTATGGTGGCTTGAACACAAGGGTTAACTGTCACTCCCTCTAAAACCCTCAGAAATATCAGCAAAGGGTTTCAAAAATTTTCTATCCTAACCTGAGGACATTTTTTAGGGCTTTTAGAGAGAAAGGAAGAAAGAGAGAGAAATATTGACGCAAGAGAGAAGCATCAATTGATTGCCTTCCATATGTGCCTGGACTGGGAATTGTACACACCTGGACCGGAGATTGAACCTGCAACCTTTCAGTTGAGATGACACTCCAACCAACTGTGCCACACAAGCCAGGCCAGCAAAGGAATTTCTTAAGTCACAAAAACACTAGGAAAAAGAGAATAGAAAAGGAGGTGACTGCAAAGTTTCAGAGCTGAAAATAGGTGACAAGT
The DNA here is from genome assembly GCA_004027475.1 of Anoura caudifer. NCBI lineage: Eukaryota > Metazoa > Chordata > Mammalia > Chiroptera > Phyllostomidae > Anoura > Anoura caudifer. The sequence goes on from PVKU01004991.1 coordinate 30,805, forward strand.
AATTTAGCAGATCTGAGGAAGCTGAAACCCAAGCAAATCATGAGGGAGGTTCAGAAGGCTAATAAACTACACTGCAGGACTTCAGACATTGGAGGGTCCCACCACAAGCAGGGGTGCACCTGGCCAAGACAGACACATAGGTAGATACACTTTGCTGCCTCACACAACCAAAACAAGGGCAACAACAAATTAAAAAAAAAAAAAAAACAAGAACTGCCAGAAAATCAAACTGTATGGAAGCCCAGCAACCAAGGAGTTAAAGAAGAAATATTCATACAAACTGGTAGGAGGGATAGAGATGGGCAGCAGGGGTGGAGAGGATGCTTGACAAGGTGGCAGTTGGAGGACCATGTGAGCAAGGTGGTGGCTGGTGGTCTCACATTTGCATGCAGATAAACTGGGAGGAACAACTGGGAAGAAAGACAGACTGTGCAACCCATGGTTCCAGTGTGGGAAAAGAAAGCCTCAAAACCTCTTGCTGTAAAAACTTGTGGGGATTGCAGCAGTGGGAGAAACTCCCAGCCTCATAGGAGAGTTCGTTGGAGAGACCCATAGGGTCCTAGAATGTACACAAGCCCATCCACCTGGGAATCAGCACCAGAAAGGCCCAATTTGCTTCTGGATAGCAGGAAGTCACTAAAAGCCAGCAGAGAGCTAAGAAAGTGGCATTGTTCCCTCTCTGACCTTTCCCACACATACAGTGTCACAATGCAGTGACATGAGCTGTCCTGCCCAGGTGAATACCTAAGGCTCCACCCCTTACAATGTAACAGATGTGCTGAGACAAAGAGATATGGCCCAAATGAAAGAACAGATCAAAACTCCAGAAAAACAACTAAGTGACAAAGAGCTAGCCAACCTATCAGATGCAGAATTCAAAACACTAGTAATCAGGATGTTAATAGAGATGGTTGAGGATGGTCACAAAATAGAGGAAAAGGCAAAGGCTATGCAAAGTGAAATAAAGAAAAAATATACAGGGAACCAACAGTGAAGGGAAGGAAACTGGAATTCAAATCAACCATTTGGAGCAAAAGGAAGAAATAAACATTCATCCAGAACAGAATGAAGAAACAATAATTCAAAAAAGTGAGAAAAGGTTGAGGAAACTCTAGGACAACTTTAAACATTCCAACATCTGAATCATATGGGTGCCAGAAGGAGAAGAGGAAGAGCAAGAAATTGAAAATGTTTTTGAAAATATAATGAAGGAGAACTTCCCCAACCTCGCAAAGGAAATAGACTTCCAGTAAGTCCAGGAAGCTCAGAGAGTCCCAAATAAGTTGGACCCAAGGAAACACACACAAAGGCACACCATAATCACATTGCCCAAGATTAAAGATAAGGAGAGCATCTTAAAAGCAGCAAGAGAAAAGGAGACAGTTACCTACAAAGAAGTTCTCATAAGACTGTCAGCTGATTTCTCAAAAGAAACCTTGCAGGCAAGAAGGGGCTGGAAAGAAGTATTTGAGGTCATGAAAGGCAAGGACCCCCATCCAAAATTACTCTACCCCCCAAAGCTATCATTTAGAATGGAAGGGCAGATAAAGTGCTTCCAGATAAGGTCAAGTTAAAGGGGTTCATCATCACCCAGCCTTATTATATGAAATGTTAAAGGGACTTCTGTAAGGAAAAGAAGATCAAAACTATGAAATATAAAATGACAACAAACAACTATCAACAACTGAACCTGAAAAAAAAAAGCAAGCAAACAACTAGAGCAGGAACAGTATCACAGAAATGGAGATCACATGGAGGGTTATCAAAGAGAGGGGGTGGGGGAAGAATGGGGAAAAGATACAGAGAATAAGAAGCATAAATGATAGGTACAAAATAGACAGGGAGAGGTTAAGAATAGTATAGGAAATGGAGAAGCCAAAGAACTTATATGTACAACCCATGTACATGAGCTAAGGTGGGGGGAATGCTGGTGGGAGGCAGGGTGGAGAAGGGAATAAAGGTGAGAAAAACATGGGACAACTGTAATAGCACAATCAGTAAAATATACTTTAAAAAAAGTAGGGGTGCATGTGGTGCTGAAGAGGATTGGTTGATGATTTACATAAGAAACAGACTTCCAGTTCCCCTCCACTACTCCACACAACCAGGCTAGTATCCTCCTCTTCCCCAAGGGTAAACTAGAAGCTTATCTTCTGGAGAGGTTGAAGAAGGACTTTAGATTTGGGGGCATCAAGTACATCTGAGGGAGTGGATATTTTCCCCAAAATAGAGGATTAATCAAAGTTGGCTTACCTAATAATAAACACTCCAGCCACTCAGCTCCAGGTACACTGCTAACCACCTTTATTACCACCTCTCCCCAAGCAGGAGATTAAAGGGTTTCTGTGTGGTAAAACTGATCTGGCTAAGAGAACAGAGCCACAGATACTGACAGTGGGGGTCCCCAATGAAAAACCTAGCTAGCTCGCTTCACAGGAAAGTCCATCAGTTGACAAACACATTCTCACTCTTCTACTCATATTTTCAGTGTTTTATTCTTAAGTATAAATAGATGGCCATAAATCATCAGACATTGAGGAGAGCTGCTAACACAAAAGTTTAAAACCAGTACAAACAAATAATTTTGTGTAATCTAAAAAATAACTTAAAACCCAAATTGAATGAAAACAATGAAGGAAACAGAAGGACTCATTAAAACTGTAAATGAAATCCTCTGAAAGATAAGTGATGTTATTGCATTCATAAATAAAAATAAAATTTTATTTCTTTTTCAATAAATAAAAATAAGTAGGAGAAAATATGGTGGAAATGTAATTGGACTTCTCAACAGCATCACTGGAAGGTGGAATATGGTGGAGCAATGCTTTCAAATTCTAAAGGATACATAATTTTTAACACATATTCCATACCCAGCCAAACTATCACCAAGTTTGAAGAAAGAATAAGGATATTTTCAGATACATAAGATTTCAAAATTTGTACTTATTATGCTCTGTTTCTTGCAAAGCTATTGGAAGATGTAGACCAGTAAAGTATGAATAAAACAAAAAAGAAAAGTAAAAGTTAGAGGATCTGAAAATAAGAAGATCAACACAAGAGGCAGAGAAAGAGGATGATAGTAAAGGGAAATTCCAAGCTGGCAGTTGTTCAGCAGTCCATAGAAGAGCAAGCATTGAGAGGAGAAATGAACCTGATAATTTTCAGATATATTTCAACTGAGGGAAGTTTTATACTTCTGGCTGAACATTTAGGAATCAACTAGTTATAGATACATAGAAAGCTCAGCAAGTGGGAAAAGTCATAATTTAAAAGTTGTCAATTCTAGGGAAAACAAAAAAAAGTTGAGTAAGAAAGGAAATCTAGTCATAATATACTAAGGACTCATCCGTGAATAATTGCATAATTATAATCATGTAAACACTGAATGTTAATCAAGCAACAAAGAGTTAAAATGTAACTATTGGGAAGGTGGGAGAGTGCAAGTGTATTGGGGGAGCAGGGGTATCAAAGAGTCAAAGTTCATCTTCTATCATAAGATTATAGATAGGTAAAACAAAAAATGCAGTAATGAATATCAAAGCATATTATTTATTTATTTTTTTAAAAAAACATTTAATTTTATTTATTTTATCTTTAGAGGGGAAGGGAAGGAGAGAAGGAGAGAAATATCAATGTGTGGTTGCCTCTCGTGCGTCCCCTGCTGGGAACTGGCCTGCAACCCAGACATGTGCCCTGACTAGGAATCAAACCACAATCCTTTGGTTCACAGGCCTGCGCTCAATCCACTGAGCTACACCAGCCAGGGCATAAAGCATGTTATTTAGAACTAAGAAAGCAAATGTCAAAAGTGTTCTGAGTAGTTGCCTCTGTGGAGTGGGAATGAGTGCTGGCAAGACCACATAATCCTTTTGGTTTATTTGGGTTTTTAAACTATGTAAATAGATAACTTTGATAATTAAATGTTTTGGAAAAAAAATTTAGAAAACTATTCTCCAAAGCATTGTCATAGGGTTATTTTGTGTTAACTGTTTTAAGTTGATGGGGACAACAACAACAACAAAAAATAGAGTACGGGGAGAGGAGAGCTATGATGATGCTTTATAAGTATATCTGGTGCTTGGCTGACCATGCAGGGTAAGGGACAAGAGAAAGAATCAAGGAATCCTGCAAATATCTAGCAAACATATTTGGTAGTGGTGATAAAGAAAGGAAATTACAGTGAAGGAGCAAATGTTGTCCAGACCGCCATCACATTTTTTCACAGCACCTTATGGTTTCCTTCATAGCACTTACCTCAGTTTTGATCACAAGTTTATTTGAATGGTTGGTTAATATCTGCCTCCCACCACACACAAGGCTCCAGTGAGGGTTGATCTAGGACTGCTTTGTTCTCTGCTATCTTTCCAGTACCCAGGAACATCAGGCACATAGTAGGCATTCAATTAAGATTGACGATGTGTCGTTTTACTCATTACTACTCACAGCTCTAATCCAAACAATCGGTTAAACCAATGCAAGTTGCCACATTGTCAGTTCAAAGAGGGTGAAAGCAGGGGTGGGTTGGCTTCTTCTACAGATCCACAGAAATCAGCAATTAAACAGAGTTAACCAGAGAAATTAGAAGTACACTCTACTTCATAGATGGTCTCAGTTTTTCCCTTGTCCTAACAGGGCAAGGCTAAAGAGAACTGTGGTTGCCCTCACTGATGTGGCTCGGTCAGCTGGAGCATCGTCCCGTATACTGAAAGGCTGTAGGTTTGATTCCCAGTCAGGGCATATACCAGGGTTGCAGGTTCAGTCTCAGGTTGTGAGGCCAAGAGAGGCAACCAGTCAATGTTTCTCTCTTTTAAAAATGTCCTCAGGTGAAGATTGAAAAATAATAATAATAAAGTCAGCTGTGGTTGTATAACATGTCTTTTTAGCCTATAATTAGGTGCATTTGGAGAGACTAGGGCCTCTGAGCCGTCTTCATGCATTCGTTCCCAGCTGAAAGACAATATCTGTCAAAATCTCCAAATATGCCTTGTAAATCTGAGCAAAGTTCACTGTGATGGGAGGTTTCCTTATATGTGGGGCTTTAACAGTTGGGGGGACACCCCGCAACAGTTACAATTAGTTACAATTGCCCTGAGGGTGACCCAGAGGTTACCACTGTAGGCCAGGGGTGGACCCCACGCCTGCATCAGCCCCCCAAAAGTTGTCCCAAATAAACATGTAATCCAAGCAAAACCAGCATGTGTCCTATACATGCAGCCTAAAGTGGAAAAGATGTAGAATACATGCCCTGACTCCCAGCCCCACTTTCAGCCAGACCACCACACTGAGTGCCTCCTACATAAAGATTCTGGAGCCCCCATTGCTCTTATCTTATCCTTTGACGGTAACTTGTGATAAAAAGGAAAAACCCTTTCTCCATTTCAAGAGGTTTTCCCTTGAAAATAATCAGTTGGGCCTCTGCTAAGATGTCTACTTTCTGTCTCAGAATGATTTCTTAGATTTTGAATCCAATTGAATTGAACTGATTCTGAGCCCATGAAATAGCAGCCAAGATTCAGGAACAGATTTAACACCCTCTATCCTCATTCCTAGGGCTCTGGCTGGAGGATCAAGTGTTGGTTGTGGTGAGAGTCTGCCCAGTGACAGCCTAGGGCACCCCTCATCATGTTTGTGTAGGGCTTGGCAGTCCCTGGGCCCAGCATTTATCCTTCTCCCCACACTCCTTCACTATCTGAGAAGGTACTGAGGATGGCTCAGCAACCCTACTCCTTTCACTTATAGCACTAAGTGGTCATACATGGTACACATCAGTAGTGACCATGGGAGGGACTCATGTTAGAATGCAGCTGGATCTGGACTCATCTTGTGCACAAAACAAATGCACAAGGGCCTAAGGAGCAGAGCCACATATTAAAGTGGTCAGTTCTGGGCTCCCTCGCATGCACACTGTCCACAGCAAGCACTGAGTAACTATGGCCACTGGAGTCACCATTAGCACTGTAAACTGGAAAGGAAGGCAGGAGGTATCAGGAGCCCACATCTTATTTACTATTCTTTGTTCCTTACTGCCTAGGCCATAACAGGGATGGCTATTGACAACCACCTGCTGGGACTGCGGGAGCTGGCCCGGGAAATGTATAAGGAGCTACCTGAGATATTCACGGATGAAACATACTTGATGAGCAATCAATTTGTTCTCTCCACCAGCCAGGTACATGTAGCCCTACTGTGGCCGTCACCCAAAAAGCCATTTAGTGTAACCAGTGGGCTTTCTGTAGAGCTCAGTGAATATAGCCCACTGGTTGGATTTCAGAAAGTCCTGTATCTACATCTCATGAGCTCTGTAACCTGCAAAATGACCTAAATGGTCAGAGCACTGGTTTTCATCTTCTAAGTGGGAGTAATCACAGATATGACCTTAGTAGAGGTGGACAGGACAGGAAAGCGCCCATCCTAGTGCCCTAACCACTATGCTTACTCTTTCAATGTTACCTCTGAAGCCTGACAGGCCTAGAATGAAGTCCTGACTCAACTATATGTGATGATGTAGGTAGAAAGCCCAGCCCAGCGCCTGGTATGACAGGGTCCTCCAGGCAGGCCACAGCCATTATAAGGGGCCAGTGACCAACAGTAGGTGATTGGCTGTCAGCCCAGCATCTCCTAACCAGCACCACAGGCTTGTTCTGTTGGAGGACCGCTGTCACAAAGACAGAATGAAATCCATTAGAGAAAGTCAGCAGTTTAGGAAAGAAAGTGCCACTCCTTCCCCACCCTGATATGTCAGTTTCCTAAACTCCACCTCATCTGTAAAAGGCTGGACATGGGCAATAAAAGGAACTCACAAAGTTGTATTTGAGGATAAAAGTCCCCTCAGTAATTTGATTTTCTTATTACTGCAGTGAGCTCACAAACGTGACTAAATGGGGGCAGAACACAACATAAATTCTTCAGGAAACCATCCATGGGCAAAAAGTGCTTTGGAATGGCTTTATGGCCTTTGGCTGTTGCATGGCAAATTCATCTGACAATGAGGTGACTCTATTAGCAAGACTAATGGTTTGTTCTGGCCCATTAATACAACCAGTGTCATTTCTGAAGGCCCGAGTACACAGCACCAAAAACTATGGGTTTAAAATAAACCTACCCTGCACCTGACACAAAATGTGTTCTATTTTCTCCCTAAGACCAGCTAATAAAATTAATGGGAGTACAGTGGTTTGGGGTTTTTTGTTTCAACTGGAAATGAACATTTATGATGTAAATGCCTTCAGAAACAATTTTCTAGGTTTGTGATCTGTATTACAAAATATCGGTGCTCTGAATTCAAAACATATTAGGTACATAACTAAAACTCCAATTGATGGTAAACTTCGAAATACCCAGTGCTGGGTAATTGTGCATGACCAGACTATGGGGAAAAAAATCAAACCAGCCAGGCAATGCTGACAGTAATTAAGGATATGGGGGAAATTGACAGAGGAGACAGGCCAGATTTCCTCCAGTTCATAAATTACTCCCTTTGGAAAGACATTGAACCATTGAGTGTCACCAGGGTGCCATTTAGTAAATTACTCTGATTGCCTCAGTGCCTCAAATGGCCCCCAGGTGAAGGAGAGACTCAGCTGAGACCCAGCAGCAGTTGAATTTGGGAGCTTCTGACTCCACAAGAAGAGCAGATTTCACACCAGGGAATGGCTTATGGCCCTCTTCTCCTCATATCATGCAGTTAGATGGGTTTGTCATTATGACTCTGGGTGTGGCTATCTATGCTGAAGCAGTCAGTTGATTTGGTTAATCCAGTTAAATGTCCAGGTGGAAAATAGAGAAGCAAATACTCCATCGAGACTCCTGGGTTGTAAGAACATATTTCATTCTGGCAGGCTCACACGTTGCATTTCAGAACAATCAGCTCCTGACCTGTCCTCTCCTGCAGGTGCCCACAGCTATGGAGATGTTTTGCTGCTATGGGCCAGTTGTGCCCGAAGGGTATGGTGCCTGCTACAACCCCCAGCCTGAAAGCATCCTTTTCTGCATCTCAAGCTTCCACAGCTGCAAAGAAACCTCTTCTCCCAAGTTTGCAAAAGCTGTGGAAGACAGCCTGACTGAAATGAGAGACCTCTGCAGTCTGCCTCAGTCTGCTGCAGGCAAGCCACTGGTGACAAAAGAAAAAGCAACAAGGCCCAGCCACCAACCTTGACTCCTACCACTGCATATCACCTCCCCGAACCCAGCATTCTACAGCTGCCAGACCCTGCTGAACCCCTGCTTTCAACCCTTGCCCTAGCTTTCTGCAGCTCCTCTGTCCCCAGGGCCAAACACACAGACCACAGTGGGGCATCACACAAAGTTGAGTGGCTGGAAGAAACTCTCTCTTATTAGGCATGGAATTGTCATTGGTTGTAGAGCTGCCCTCTGACCTGGGCACTGATAAAATTGGTGATGAGGAAATCAGACCAGCCTGGTTCAGAAGTGGGCGGGGTGAATTGGGGAAATGCACACTGACTTCCTTTCACTGCCTCGGAAGCTTAATGTTGGTATTTGCTTCCCCAAAAGGACCTAGCATGTCTAGGTCACATTTTTGCCCAACAGGAGAATGAATCACCCTATTAAGTGCAATGTACCTAATGAATCATGAGGAAAGAGGCTAACTCCAGGTCATTACCTCTTTTCTTTGGGGGGGAGGAGTAGGGGGATTTGTTTTTAGATTCAAACAGTCTAATCATGCAGAGTGGCCTGTGCTGAGCCATACAGTTCTGTAAGCTCTTACTCCCCTACACACACAGAAACCAAGTTAATTTAAAATATAGTGACCTGGACCTACAAATGCATTTCACCTTTCACCTCCCAGGGACAGCTGTCAACTGAACTCATAAAATCTGATCTGGCTATACTGGAAAGGGGAAAAAAACTTGTCTGTCATTGCTCTGGAGTACTTGCTGCTCCCTGCTTCCCCAGGGGCCTCAGGGACAATCCCTGTTGAATAAACAGTGTAGTCCAGGGCAAGCAGTGGAGATGGAGGGAGGACCAGTACACTTCCTCAAGGAACCTGTCACTTCTGTTTTTCTGGCTGCTTTCTTACTCCCCTTCACACAAAAAGTGCCCCATAGGTGACGTGCTTTTTAGAGGAGAGGAGAGAGGGTTGCATTGAGAGTTTCCTGTTGTTGTTGATTTGTTTTGTTTAACTTTAAGAGATGCTTTTAAGAAAACTATTGTGACATTAATTTCAGGAAATGATCTCAGTGACCCAAGCAGGACATCCTTGGACAGATGGGTGGGTTTCTTTATGTGAGGGGTGTTTTCCAGGGATTAGAACTTAAACCTACATGGAGTAGCCCAGAGCAGGACTCTCCTATGGCCTTAGGAGCTAAGGGATAGCTGGCCAGGAGCAGGTACAACCGCATCCAGAGCAACCCTGATGGAGGGCAGACAGTCCACAGAACCAGAGTTGGAATTGTCCTGAAAGGCTGTGATCATAGAGGAGATCTTCCCACTGGGGCATATGGGAAATCTAAAAGGACAAAGGAGCAGGAAAGCAACCAGAAAAATCAAATGTCACATAGCTAAGGCCACCTGTCTTTGACCAGAGGAACTGCAGAGTTCAGCTCTCATCACTACAGGTTCCTGGGTGGGAGTGGGGGAGTCCCGAAAAAGTCATCCCCACTCCCACCCCACCCATCCTGCTGTGCTCTGTGACATTCTGAGCACTCCACTCTGGCCCAGGGACCCTGTACCTGTCCCTTCCTTGGGTCACTGTGTATGCCTTCTGCACTTTGATCTGTTTTGAAGCAGGCAGGGTAGAGATGGGAGTAGGCATTTTGACCTTTGCTTAGCTCTTTAAAAATACATGCAGTCCCAAGCAGTCAATTCCTTGAGACCCTGGTTTTAGATTGTGGACTTCTATTGAATAATCCTGGAGATTCCAGCACTGCCCATCAAAGTCATTGGTCTGTCGGTCCTTGCTCTGGCTCTCAGACATCCTGCGCTACTTGGGAATTGGCAGCCCAAGAGTCTTGAGAATGTCTGGGAACTACTGTCCACCTGATATAAGTTGACCCAAAGCCACTTGTCTGTCCTCACCCAATGACCATAGTGCAGATCTGAGTTCTTTTCTGGTTTCCCTCCAGGGATTTCTGGGCAGGTAGAGAGCTCTGGATTTGGGGTCAGGGAGTCCTGCTGACTTTGGCCAAGAGATTCATCAAATGGGGACAAGAATGTCCCAACCTTGTGAGGCTGTGAGGATTGCCTCACATGTGTAAAGGCCTTGCACGAACAGATGGGCATTGGTGCCCACTGTCAGGATGTTCTTTCCCCAGTGGGCACCATGTGAGTGGTCTTTATTTCAAACATTTTATACCAATTTGACAGAGCCAAACTCACATCTACCATTTTATGAGTATAGGGAAAGGAAACTGACTCTGTATGTTCAGATATTAACCATGCATGTGAGGGCTTCAAGAAGTTTGATGGTGACATTTGGCAGGAGGGATACCTCCTCTCTCAGAGGAAGGGGCTGGAAGCTGGTCTTCCCCCTCCATGCACAGGTGGCTGCACAGAATCTTTATGCAAAAGCGACACTGAGCCATGGCCATGGGCATCTCTGTGGGGACCCTAGTAAAGGAGACTGTCCCCAAAGAGGTGGAAAATGAAACTTGAGACTGTCATTTTGGGATAGTTCTGCATAATAAAAATGTATGTGGCCACCTTACAATACTGCTATGTTGCCAAAATATATAGTTATTTGAGTTCTATTTTTATAAAATAGTTTTAGATTTATGGTGATATGTACATGAGCATTTATAGCTATTCCATTCTAAGTTATAGTTTTGTGCTTTAAAGAAATATATCTATGACTAAAGAACTGTATATTAAAAACACTGTATTCAAATTATTTAAAGACCATAAATCTGTATTCAATAAAAAGTAATGCAAAGAAAGATGGTGTTGGCCATTGTTTCTACCCAGAAATGCTGTTAAAATTTTGGTATAAATTCTGTGATCTGGGTCAACAATTCATTTGCCTTTATCTGAGATGTGTTAGCAGCCGTGGTGGATGTCTTTATATACAGGAACCAAAAGAGAAAGGAGAAGGAACATTAAATCTCTAGTGTGTGGTACACCACCATGGGGTGGCGGTGAGGGGCAGAGAATCTTCACAGTGTGTTTATGGTAAGGTTGACAGAAAGCTGGGTGTAGATTTAGGTATCTCCATTTAAGTCTGCATGAACATGCACAGCAAGAATGGAGTGAAGTGAAAAGCACCAGACTCAGCAGTGGGATACCTAAAATATGAACCCAGCTCTACCTCTAACTTAACCATGGACTTTTGGGATGTTATTTCACCTGTATAACCTTCAGTTTACTAATCTGTAAAATGTGGATGTTGATATCAGCACTACCCACTTCCAGAGTTGTGGTGAGATGACATAAGATGGTCATTTATGAAGATTTAAGAAGTGATATTTACAAAATCTAGCATTCTATTGCAGGTTCACAGATACCTGTGCACACAGGTTCCCTCAGCTAGCATGGCCAAAAGACCATTCCAAGCTGCAAGACTAGCTCCACAGCCACAATAACCCACAGAACTAGAATGGAAATTCCTCCAAATAGAAACCAAATGCTTTTCAATGACAGCCTACAAAGAACCTCCAAATGGATGATTTGTGTGATTAGGATATGGAAAAGGCATTATTCAAAAAGATAAGGACTAAGAATGTTCCACCAGGAATGGAAGGGTTAGGAAGTTTCAGGATCTAAGTAACGTGGGTTTGCTCTTATCACATATGAGGTCTGTCAGGAAAAAGTCCACCCATATAATGAGAACAGTTTGCATAACATCAATAGAACCTGGTAGCCAAGGAGAGTGAACTGGAATGTGTGTGGATAAACAATGACAACTTCACTATACTAGTCAGTGACAGTGGTAGACACTGTTGAGTGGGCATATGTACTATGTGGCCATTGCATTCAAAATGGGTGAGTAGAGCAATAAATCTGCACCAAATTTTGCATTAAGCTTGAATATTCCTCCATGGAAACTATTTGGATGATCAGAAGGCTTTTAGGGATGATGCAATGAGTGCAACACAAATAAAAGTGTGACACAAATGCTTCAAAGGTGGTCAAAAATCTGTTGAAAGTGATCCATGTTCTGGAAGCCCTACAACAAGTAGAACACCTGAGAATGTTGAATGCAATTTTTGGCACAAAATCTTGGCATGAAATGTGTCATGGCAAAATTTGTTCTGCAGCTTCTGCTACCAGAGCAGAAGGAACATCATGCTGCAGTTGCTAATGACTTGATTCAACCCACTACCAACGAATCAGATTTCCTCAAGAAGGTCATAACTGGAGATGAATCATGGGTTTAAGGCTATGATTTAGAAACAAAGGCCCAGTAATCTCAATGGAGGTCACCTGGTTCTCCAATCCCGAAGAAGGCATGGCAAAGTCACAGCAAGACCAAGACCATGTTAACTGTGTTTTTGATTGGGAAGGTGTTGCCAATCATGAATATGCCACCCCAGGCCAAACAATTAATGAGTACTAGCTCAATGTTCTTCATCAGTTGAGAGATGCCATATGACAAAAATGGCCTCAGCTATAGGCAACTGGTGGTTGGCAGCTTCAACATGACAACATACCTCTCACGCATCACATCTTGTGCAGAGTTTTCTGATGAAATATCAAATCACCCAGGTGACTCAGGCCCCCTACAGCCCAGATTTGGTGCCCTGAAACTCCTGACTTTTCCCAAAACTGAAATCACCTTTGAAAGGGGAGAGATTTTAGACCATTGATGAGATTCAGGAAAATATGATGGAGCAGCTGGTGGTGATTCCAACTAAGGATTTTGTTAGAGTGTTTTGAACAGTGGAAGAGACATTGGGAGAACTATGTGAGGTCCCAACATGCCTAGTTTCAAGGGGACTGAGGTGTCATTGTCTTATGTACAATGTTTCTTATATCTTCTTCAGTATATGTCTCTATTTTTCATATTACATGATAGGATACTTTCTGGACAGACCAAATCATGCTTGGCCCTGAAATGAGCAGATGTAGATAACAGAAGAGTATGAACAAGCCACATACAAAATAATGCCATCACTCCTTGTTGTCTCTGAAGATCCTGTGGGGTGGATGTTGGAACATTCAGGAAAAATTCAGGGAAGAGTCCCTCTTGGTTTCACAGAAGCAACCAGAAATTTCCAAATTACTCCTAATCAGTTTTCCTTGCAGGAGGGGTGAGAATCAGTGCCTTGGATTTCCTTTATAAATTCACCAATTTCACCAATTTTGTTCTCTAAGTTGTCCTTCTAAAGAGACTTCTTGATTCTGCAGGATGAACAATACTGTACTCCTGGGAAAAGCTGGCCTCACATCATGTAAGAGGACATTTCTAAAAACTCTGTCCTTCCCTGTTTCCTAAGCACCAGCTCTCTTCTTTTCTTCCCATATTGCTTCTTCCATCTTCTTGTGGGATTCACTTCTTATTTCTGTACCCTACATGGTCTCTAATTTCATATATTAAAGGAGCAGAGAAATGGCAGATTGAGCTGCTGCAGATGGACCCACTCCACCTATAAAAGACATACGCACAGACAGAACATTCTTTTAAACCTATAGTTCAATTCAAGAAAAAAATTATCACATTCCAGAAGAAAAGGATGTCCAAAACAGAGCAGTGAGCAGGAGATAAAGGTATAAACAACTTGACTAGTGGCTGACACTCCTGAAAGTTAAAAAAGACATGATGGCAGCCCTTAATAGGTGGAAAAGGCAGCCAGATATCTCACACAAAACCAGAACCTCATAGAGGTGTCCCAACCCTGTAAAAAGGACTAGAAAACTTCTTTCCATCAACCCAGGGGAACATTAAGAAACCAAGTCATTCACTGAGAGCTGTGATAATGGGGAAAAGAAGACATCAATGAGAAATTAAACTATACAGTGTCATATAAAGTTGTGTCATATGTGGATGCGGAGTCTGAATTAATACCACTTAATATAAAGCAGGAACTCCAAGCCAGTAATTTTTTTGATTGCCTAGGTCAATTATTGACCCCCAAGGGGTCTCAGAAGAAGCAAATGTAAAACCACTTTCCACAGCCCTGACCAGACACACCACACACCCACGGGGGAAAATACTCCATTAAAGATGAAATCACAGTAAAATAATAAATGGCATAAGAAATAAATAAAAAATAAAAAAGGCATAAGAAATGGCTCACAGGAGGGAAAGTAGCAGATAATCAAAAAGGAGAATTAACATCATAAATGCTGGAGAGAATAGATTACTCCAAAAACAGCTATAAAATAGATATGTTTAACATTAAAAATAAATAAAAAGACAGGGAAGATATCTGTAGAAGTTAAGAAAAGAAAGGTTAGAGAAAATGGTGGGAGGGAGCACTATTCAAATGGAGAATGGCTAAGAATGATCCACAATCAGAAGAAACACATCTTTCTAAAACTCATGACTCAAAGAAGAAGTAATAATAAAATTTTAAAATTTAGAGCAAAATGATAACAAAGATACCACATACCAAAACTTCTGGGACACAACTAAAGTGATGCCTTTAGGGAAATTTACAATACTCACATCAGGAAAGAGGACTGAAAATTGACAAGGTAAGTGTAACTTAAAATTTTTTTTGAGGCACTTCCGACCAAGATGGAGGCATAGGTGGACACACTGTGACTCCTCTCACAACCAAGATTAAGGACAACAAAAATATAGAACCCTCCCCCAAAAAAAACCCAACCAGAACAGGTAGAGGATTGAATTGTATGGAAGTCTGACAATGATTCACCCAGAGCGGTAAGAGGGGTGGAGTTGGAGGCCGGCAAGAGGGGTCGCAGTGGGAAGAAGCAGTAGCTGGTGGTCCCGGGCACACAGGCAACAGTTACTGAGCGCAGGGAGGCAACAAGCAGACCAAGCAAGGCGCACAAGGCGGATGTCACACATTCGCGCACAGATAAACCAGACAAAAATGGGCAGCAAGACAGACTGCGTAGCACAGAGCCCCAGCGCTGGGAAATAAAGCCTAAAAGGCACCAATTGAGAACACTTGTGGGGGTTGGGGTGCTGGGAGAGAATCCCAGACTCACGGTAGAGTTCATTGGAGAGACCCACAGGGTCCTAGAATGTGCACGAGCCCAACCACACAGAAATCAGTGCCAGAAGGACCCAATTTGCTTGAGGAAAGTTGCAGAAGGGACTGGAATCTGAGAGAGAGCAGAGAAAGAGCAATTGTTTCCTCTTGGACCCTGCCCCCACATCCAGCATCACAACCCAGCAACTGGGCTGCCCCACCCTGGTGAATGCCTAAGGCTCCACCCCTCACTACATAACAGCTGCAACCAGACCGAAAAAAAAAAAAAAAAAAACCAAGGAGGGCTCAAACAGATCAAAGAGATCTCCTTTGATCAAGGAGAACAGATCAAAGCCCCAGAGCTAATTCATCTAAGCTACCAAGAGGTAGCCAACCTGTCAGATGCACTGTTCAAAGCACTGGTGATTAGGAAGCTCATAGATTTGATTGATTTTGATCGCAAATTAGATGAACAAATGGAGGCTACAATAAGTGAAATGAAGAAAAATGCACAGGGAACCAATAGTGATGGGAGAAAAACTGGGACTCAAATCAATGGAGTGGACCAGAAGGAAGAAAGAAACAACCAAACAGAAAACAAGGAAGAAACAAGAAGTCAACAAAAAACATGAGGAGAGACTTAGGAACCTCCAGGACATCTTTAAACATTCCAACATCCAAATTATAGGGGTACCAGAAGGGGAAGAGGAAAAGCAACAAGTGGAAAACTTATTTGAACAAATAATAAAGGAGAACTTCCCCAATCTGGCAAAGGAAATAGACTTCCAGGAAGTCCAGGAAGCTCAGAGAGCCCCAAAGGAGTCGGACCCAAGGAGGAACACACCAAGGCACATCATAATCACATTAGCCAAGATTAAAATGAAGGAGAGAATTCTAGAAGCAGCAAGGGATAAGGCCACAGTCACCTACAAAGGGGTTCCCATCAGACTGTCAGCTGATTTCTCAAAAGAGACCTTACAGGAAAGAAGGTGCTGAAAAGAAGTATTCCAAGTCATGAAAGGCAAGGACTTACATCCAAGATTGCTCTATCCAGCGAAGCTGTGATTTAGAATGGAAGGGAAGATAAAGAGCTTCTCAGATAAGGTCAAGTTAAAGGAGTTCATCATCACCAAGCCCTTATTATATGAAATGTTAAAGGGGCTTACCTAAGAAAAAGAAGATAAAAAATATGACAGTAAAAAGACAGCAAACTCACAGATATTAACAACCACACCTAAAACAAAAGCAAACTAAGCAAACAATAGAACAGGAACAGAAACACAGAAGTGGAGATGACATGGAGGGTTAGCAACAGGGGATTTGGAAGAGGAGAGAGGGGGAAAGGGTACGGAGAATAAGTAGCATAGATGGTGGGTAGAAAATAGACAGGGGGAGGGCAAGAATAGTGTGGGAAATGTAGAAGCTAAACAGCTTATGACACATGGACATGAACTAAAGGGGGGAATGTGGATGGGAGAAGATGTGCAGGGTGGAGGGGAATGATGGGGGAGAAATGAGACAACTGTTATAGTATAATCAATAAAATATAATTATTTTTTTAATTTTTATTTTTAATTGTTGTTCTTGTACAGTTTTCTGTCTTTTACTCCCATCCCAGCCCACTACCCCAGCCCTCCCCACCTCCCTCCTATTTCCACCCCCCCTAGTTTTTGTCCATGTGTCTTTAATACTTGTTGCTCTAAACCCTTCCCCTTTTCCCGTGAAATTCCCTCCCCTCTCCCCTCTGGTCACTGTCAGCCTGTTCTCAATTTCAGTGTCTTTGATTATATTATGCTTGTTTGTTTCTTTTGTTGATTAGGTGCCTGTTAAAGGTGAGATCATATGGTATTTGTCTTTCACTTCCTGGCTTATTTTGGCTTAGCATAATGCTCTCCAGTTCCATCCATGCTGTCGTGAAGGGTAGGAGCTCCTTCTTTCTTTCTGCTGCATAGAATTCCATTGTGTAAATGTACCATAGTTTCTTGATCCATTCATTTACTGATGGGCACCTAGGTTGCTTCTGACACTTGGCTATTGTAAATTGTGCTGCTATGAACATTGGGGTGCATAGGTTCTTTTGGATTGGTGTTTCAGGGTTCTTAGGATATAATCCTAGCAGTGGAATTGCTGGGTAAAAAGGTAGATCCATTTTTAGTTTTCTTAGAAAATTCCATACTGCTTTTTAAATTTTTTTTAAAAAACAGAAGAACCAAACAGTAAACTCAAAGAAAGCAGAAGGAACAGCAAACTCAAATAAGATAACAATGATTAAAGGCAAATAATAATGTATAACTCAAGCAAATATTCCAAAAATTTATACAGAATCCAAAAAGAATCTTAAGAGCCTCAGAAATCTTGAGAAAAAAAGACAATGTTGAGAGAAACATGCTACCTGATATCACACTATACTATAAGGCCATAGTAATCAAAACATCATAGAATTGACACTTCTCCAAGGAGGACGTACAGAGGGGAGGGCCCAGAGATATATGAAAGGATGCTTAGCATCACTAGTCATCAGAGAGATGCAAATTAAAACCACAATGAGATACCACTTCACACTGGTAAGAATGGCCATCATAAACTAAGCAACAAACAAGTGCTGGTGAGGTTGTTGAGAAAAGGGAACCCTTGTACATTGTTGGTGGGAATGCAGACTGGTGCAGCCTCTGTGGTAAACATTATGGAGTTTCCTCAGAAAACTAAAAATAAAACTGCTGTTTGGCCTGACAATATCACTTCTGGGATTACAACCTAAGAACCCTGGAACACCAATCCATAGAACCTATGCACCCCAATGTTCATAGCAGCACAATTTACAATAGCCAAGTGCTGGAAGCAACCTAAGGGCCCATCACTAAATGAATGGATCAAAAAACTATGGTATATTTACACTATGAAATATTACATAGCAGAAAGAAAAAAGGAGCTCCTACCCTTTGTGACAGCATGAATGGAACTAGAGAGCATTATGCTAAGTGAAATAAACCAAGTGGTAAAAGAAAAATCACCATATGATCTCACCTTTAAGTGGAACCTAATCAAAAAAACAAACAAGCAAGCAAAATATAACCAGAGACAGTGAAATTAAGAACAAATGGACAGTAACCAGAGGGGAGATGGGAGGGGATAATGGGGTGAAAAGGGTGAAGGGTTTTCAGGAGCAGCTATAAATGAGAGATGGACAAAACCAAGGGGGGTGTGGAATCAGTGGAGGGAAGTGGGGATGTCTGGGGTTGGTGGGAGAGGTGGGGGGAAAAGGCAGACAACTCTACTTGAAAATTTAAAAACATGGAAAAAATATAAATTCCATATTACAAAAAATAAATAAAAATAATAAAAATAAAATCTAAAAAAAGACTAACAAAATTAGCAAGTCTCTGGTAAAACAAATGTTAAAAAAAGAAAGTCAGAAATAAATAATATTATGAATAAAAAGTTGACATAACTACAATAAAGTAGACATTTAAAATAAGAGAATATCAATCACCATATACAAATAAATTGGAAAACTTAGATAAAAAGAGAAAAATTCTTAGAAAAATATAATTTGCTAAAACTTATGCAAAAAACAATTTGACATTCTTATAAATGTCAAATAAATTAAAGAAGTAGTTACAAATCTTCCCACTCAGTGAAAAAGAGTGTGGGGAGAAACATAAAATTTTATAGACATGTTCTACCAAACATTCAAATGTTATCATTTTAATTGTATATAAAATTAATAAGGGGATATTACCTTTTCTTCTATACTCCTTTATTTATGCTAGGAAGCTAGTATAACTTCATATCCAAACCAGACTAGGATACACAATAAAGAAAGACTATATGCCTATTTCACTCATGCATACTTACTCAGAAATCCTAAGCAAAATATTAGCAAATTCTAACAGTATATAAAAAAAAAATACACCAATGATTAAGTCATCAGGTTTATCCAAGAATGCAAAATATTTTAATATTAGAAGATATTTAAGGTTGTTTAGTCATCATAGCTTAAAAAATAAAAATAATAGTATCATTCTAATTTATTATACAAAGTGATACAGAAGATTTAAAAAGGCACCAAAATAAAATTCTAGAGTTGAAAACTAAACTGAAATAAATAATCTGGTGGCTTTAACAGCCATTAATACATAGCTGCTGGAGAAATTAGTAAACTGGATTACAGTTAAAAATAAATGAATAAATACTCACATACATACATACAACCCCAAAAGAAGCATGAAAGAAAAACACAGAAGAGAGGAGGCATAAAGAATACACTGAGAAGGTCTAACATACATTTAACTAGAGCGCTTGAAAAGTGAGAAAATGGAACTGAAGCAATACGCGACAAGATAATGGTTCTAATTGCTCTGAAACCAAATGAAGGGCTTAAATTCAGTTTCAAAAATCTCAACAAATCCCAGTCAAGATAAATAAAAAGAAATCTATACATAGGCACCTCAAAACATTTCCAATCCATGACTACACTCCTGACTTGCCTGGTAAGGTTACTTGACCCGTCTGCACCTCAGTTTTGTTAATACACAATCATAACAAAATACAACCTATTTTATAGAGATGGTAAAATGATTAAATGAGATAGCATGTGGAAAGTGTTTAATATATTGCCTGATACGTACTTTTCTGTAATTGGCTGTAAATACTGGCTATTGTCATTTATCAACACTTTCCATACCAGGTTGAAATCCTGGCTGTAAGGTCACTAAAGGAAGTTGTATCCAACCACCACTACACCCTTTTGCATCTCAGTAGAGGGCGCACATTTGGAGAGATAGGTATCTAGAAGGGGAAATTCCTCACCCTCCCCCATTACACCAGGCAGGGGGCTCGTAGTGGTAGAGGATCCTCAAGCTCCACCCTCACCCTCCCTGACCACGCCCAGTCACACCCACTCCTAAGGGCCTGAAGAGCAGTTGCCTAGCAGTGTGTGTTGCGCTATAGCCCAGGTAGGTGGCCCAGCCATGCCCAAGAATGCGGTGGTCATCTTGCGCTATGGCCCATACAGTGCAGTTGGCCTGTCTGTGGAGCACCGCACATTCCGCCTAGAGGGCCTGCAAGGTGGGCAGCCAAACGCCAGAGGGCCACCAACACCAACCTGCGTGTGCCCAGGTATACCCTAGCCTCTGAACATCTGTGCAGGCTGTGCCTTCTGTCTAGACTTCCTTCCTTCCTCAGGCCCACACCACATGCCACCTCTTTTGGAAAGTCTTCTCTGAGCCCTCACCACCCTGGGATGATTGAGCATCTTCTTCTGGCTTCCCCAGCTTCAATATGAGTGGGAACAAAACAAACATGTGAACCCATTGGGTGCTGGAAAGTTTACACAAGTTATCTGGATAGAAAGGATTACACACTCTGCTTTACACAGTGGGAAACTGAGGATCAGGAATAGTAAGTGACTTTTTCAAGGTCATATTGCTGGCTGGAAAGTGGTGGGGTGTCTGTCCCCTGATCATTCATTCATGCAACAACCTTTTTTTGAGCAGCTAATATGTATCAAACACTCCTCCAGTTACCTGGCTCCTACTGGTGAACAAAGATATATGTCTTTGAAGTGACCTTCTCATTGTTGACTACTAATTGACAGTATTGCTAAGACTCTGATAGAGAAACATGGTCATAGTGGGCCCCACGACTGGCCATAACCGGAGGGGGAGGGGAAAGATTTGGAAAGGTTTCTTACATTTGACTTCAACTTTTAAAGAGTAAGCAGTAATTAACCAAGTAAAGAGAAGAAAGAGCATTCTAACTGAAAGGACTGATATCTGCAAAGGCTGCAAGCACAAACAAATGATGTGTTTGTTGAACTGATGGGAAGATGAGGTTGGAGAGGTAGACAGGAACCAGATCCTGCAGGGCCATAGCAAAGTTTGTTTTTTTTTTTTTAATTCTTATTTATTTATTTTTACAGAGGGGAAGGGAGAGAGAAAGAGGGAGAGAAACATCAATGTGTGGACCATCGATGGTCCTCTCAAGGACCCCCTATTGGGGACCTGGCCTGCAAATCAGGTGTGTGCCCTGACTGGAAATTGAACCAGTGACCCTTTGGTTCCCAGGCCTGTGCTCAATCCACTGAGCCACACCAACCAAAGCAGCCATATAAAAGTTTTAAGCAGGGGGATAAAACTGTGGCTGCTATTAGAACAGATTAGAAGTAGTCAAGAATGGAAGCATGGGGACAAGTCAGGGAGCTATTGTAGTGGTCCATGGGAGAGATAATAGTATCTCGTACCATAAAAGGGTAGTAGATTAAAGTAAAATAATGGTACTCCCACCCTGACTGGTGTGACTCAATGAACTGAACACCAGCCTGTGAACCAAAGGGTCACCAGTTTGATTCCCAGTCAGGGCACATGCCTGGGTTGCAGTCCAGGTCCCCAGCATGGGGCATGGGAGAGGCAACCATACATTTATGTTTTTCTCCCTCTCTTCCTCTGTCCCTTCCTGTCTCTCTAAAAATAAGAAAATATTTTTTTAAATGGTACTTCCTAAAAAAATACAGAGCAGAGGCAGAGGTCAAGAGGCTGCTCTCTGGATCCAGTCAGCTCTGGCTTGAGCCAAGTGCTGATGGATGAAAGTGCTCTGCACTAAAATTGAGAACACCAAAGATGTTCAATTGGAAGAACATGCTCCATTTTGGACATTATTAAACTTCAAGTGCTTTCAGTTATGTAGGTAGAGGTTCTTAGCTCTATTGTTCTGGAGTTCAGAGAAAAAAAATCTGTCCTGGAGATAGGAAGGTATGAGTCATTGACTTGGGGAGAACATATAGAATAAGAAGAGAGCCTGAGACTGAGTCTTCATGAACTCCATTATCTGACCCAAACCCAGAATTTTCCAGGCAAAATGCATTGGGAGTGCAGAAGACACAAAATCAGCAATCAGGGAAGCCTTCCCAGAGGAGGTAGCATTTGAGTTCTATTTGGGTTAGAATGCAGGGAGGATTTCAAGCATCAGAAAAAAACTACTTTCTCTGAGAGAAGAATTGATTGAGAAGTTTCTGTTATAAATAGATCAGTATTATTTGGTAATGCTTAAAATGTTTTGTAGTCTTGGCTAAGGACACTGCCTAAATAACTGACTTTTTATTTCTTCACCATCTGATGAACTAGGCCTATCCTCAAATCTTGACCTCATTAACCCAATTTTAGTAAAATGATGAGACTAAGCAACTGCAGCATTTTTCTTAAAAAATATAGTAGATCTAGCTTCCAGTCAAGATGGTGGTAAATACAGTACTCGGAAACTTCCACAACCACATCAAAATTACAACTAACTACAGAAGAACCATTATTTAGAGCTGCCTGAAATACAGCTGAACAGAAGTCCTATAACTAAGGTATAAAGAATAAACCACATCAAAACTTGTAAGAGAGATAGAGATGCAGAACAGGCTGGTCCCACAAATACATGTAGTGGTTAAAAACCATGAGGACTATCTCAGATGCTGAAGTCCTCCCATGGGTCCTGCCCCACACCAGAACCCCTAGCCCAGGGTTCCAGTGCCAGGAAGGTAAGTCCCAAAAACTTCTGGCTGTGAGAACCAGCCAGGATTGTAGCTCAGTGAGATAGAGGGCTTCTGGAGTCCCATTCTCTTAAAGGGCCTGCACATGGACTTAGTCTCAGGTGCTCTGAGTTCCACCACTGCAGCAGCAGCTTGAAAGACACCAGGGACATAAGGGAGAAACTGAATTGTCTAGCTTCAGGTAGCTTTCTACCAAACAGAAGTGCTAACAGAGGCCATTGTTCTTTTGCTAAATATTCCATCCACAAAACTGGCAGGCAGTGCTATATTTGAGTCTCCAACAACCGGGCTAACACTGTATACCCCACCATGGTGATTTCCTGAGACTCTGTCCCACCCAACTTGTGGCTCAACTAAGACCTTTCCAGGGGCTTTCTATACAAACAACCTGTCTTGGCTCATGCTGCTGACTTTCCTAAAAGCTCTCAAACAAGCAGCACCTGGCCTCTGTGTACCCTGTACTTCTTGCTAAGTGGCCTCAGGCCCAGCACTAACATCAGCTGGCCATGGTTCACAGCTTGGCCCGTCCTGCACAAGTAGCAGCCATCTTCAGGTTGCTTTGTAACTCATGCTGGGTAGCCCCAGACAGAACACAGGTGGCAACTTATCTTGGCCTGAATATCCCAGAAGATCCCAGAGCCAGTGCACCCAGTGAACAGCTTCAGACCATGCCAAAGTACCACCCAACCACCTCAATGAATAATACTCCAGGGGTAGACTCAAAGTAACCTGAGTACTGGTAAAGTGAGTTCTGTACCATGAGGTAGGTCCTGCACTGCTAATTCTCCACACTGGTTATAGCCAGTCCTCACAGGCCTGGTGGTAAATCTATCCCACTGACATGCCAATAGCAATCAAGGCTCAACAACAACAGGAGAGTATACATAGCCCACACTGGGGGCTCACCTGGAGCACCCAGCTCAGGTGACTAGATAGGTTGCATGATACCTACTACATAAGGCCACTCTACCAAGCCTGGGAGACATAGCAGCTCTATTTAATACAGATAAACAAACACAGGGATGCTGCCAAAATGAGCAGAAAAAAAAACATACCCCAAATGAAAGAACAGAACAAAACTCCAGAAAAATAACTAAACAAAACAGAGAAAAGCAATCTACTAGATACAGAGTTCAAAACACTGGTTATAAGGATGCTCAACTTAGGGAAAGAGTAGAAGGACTTAGTGAGAACTTTAACAAAAGAAACTAGAAAACAAGGAACAAACAACATCCAAAGTGTGTAGAGGAAGGAAATAATAAAGAACAGAGTGTAAATAAAAGAGTCTTAAAAATACAATAGAAAAAATCAATGAAACCAAGAACTGGTTCTTTTAAAAAATAAACAAATTGAGAACCTTTAGCCAGATTTGCCAAGAAAAAACAGAAAGGACCAAAATAAATAAAATCATAAATGAAAGAGGATAAGTGAAAACTGACCCACAGAAATACAAAAGATTATGAGGAAATACTATGAACTATTGTATTCCAACAAATTGGACAGCCTGGAAAAAATGGATAATTTTCTAGAAACATACAATCTTCCAAGACTGAATTAAGAAGAAAAAGAAAATCTGAAGAGACTGATAAATACTAGCAAAATCAAATCAGCAAGTAATCTGAAAAGTCCCAACAAACAAAAGTCCTGGACCAGATAGCTTCAATGGCAAATTTTACAAAAGCATTCTAAAATGTTGAAGAGGAGAGAAAGCTCCCAAACTCATTTTACAAGGCCAGCATTACACTGATACCAAAACCATACAAAGACACTATAAAAAAAGGAAACTATAGGCCATTAGCCCTTATGAACACAGATGTAGAAATCCTCAACAAAATATTAGCAAACTAAATTCAGCAACACATTAAAAAGATCACATATTATGATCAAGTAGGATTGATTCCTGGGATACAAGATTGGTTCAATATTTACAAATCAAGTAACACAAACAAAATGAAGACTAAAAACCATACAATCATATCAATAGATGCAGGAAAAGCATTTGACAAAATCCAACATCAATTTATGATTAAAAAAATAACCTTAGCAAAGTCAGAATACAGGGAACATTCCTCAACATAGTAAAGGCCATATATACAAACCTGTAGCTAAAATCGTACTCAACAGTGAAATTTTGAAAGATTCCCTTTAAGACTGGGAACAAGACAAAGGTGGTAAAAGACCAAACTATAAGACATTGAAGAAAGAAGTTAAAGAACATACAAATACATGGAAGAACATAGTATGCTCATGAATAGGAAGAATAAACATTGTTAAAATGCCCATATTACCCAAAGCAATCTACAAATTCAATGCAATCCCTATCAAAATACCAATGGCATTTTTTTTTTTTACAGAACTAGAGCAAGTCATAAATATGGAACTACAAAAGACCTGGAATAGCTAAAGCAATGTTGAGATAAAAGAACAAAATTGGAGATATAACACTACCTGACATCTAACTATACTGTAAAGCTATAGTAATCAAAACAGCATAATACTGGGGCATAGATAAGTAGATCAACAGAACAAAATAGAGAGCCCAGGAATAAACCCACATCTATCTGGCACACTAGTCTATGACAAAAGCAACAAAAATATACAACAGGATAAGACAGTCTCTTCATTCAATGATGTTGGGGAAACTGGACAGATGTATGCCAAAAAGGAACTAGAGTACATTCTTACACCATATACCAAAATAAACTCAAAAGGGATTAAAGACTTAAATGTAAGTGCTGAAACCATAAAACTCCTAGAAGAAAACAAGGACAATAACATTTTGACATGTTTTTAGCAATATTTTTTAAAATATTTTTCCTAGGCAAGGAAAACAAAAGAAAAAATAAGCAAATGGGACTATATCAGACTAAAAAGCTTTTGTATAGCAAAGGAAGCCCAAAAGATACATCTGATAAAAAGCTAATATCTAAAATATATAAGGAAGTCATGACTTCACACACACACACACACACACACACACACACAATTTAAAAAATGGGCAGAGTATCTAAATAGGCATTTCTCCAAAAAGGACATGCAGATAGCCAATAGACATAAGAAAAGATGTTTAATATGACTAATCATAAAGAACTTCAAGTTAAAACTACAATAAGATATCATCTTACACCTGTCAGAATGGCTATCACCACTAATCAACAAACAGCTAGTGTTAGTGAGATTGTAAACTGGTGCAGCTACTATGGGGGTTCCTCAAAAAATTGAAAATAGAACTACCATATGACCCAGGAATTCCACTTGAGTACTTATCCAAAGAAATACAAAGCACTAATTTTAAAAGATACTTGCACCTGCATGTTCACTGCAGCATTATAAACAATAGCCAAGATATGGAAACAACCTAAGTGTCTATCATAAGGCAAATGGATGAAGAAGATGTAGTACATATATTCAATGGAATATTATTCAGCTATAAAAAGAATGAAATCTTGACATTTGTGACAGCATGGGTAAACACAGAGGATATTGTTAGGTGAAATAAGTGAGATAGAGAAAGACAAGTACCATATTATTTTACTTATATATGGAATCTAAAAAATAAAACAAACAAACAAAACAAATGATCTCTAAGATTCAGAAAATAAATTGATATCACCCCTGCATACCCTCCACCCTCCAGTATTCCCCCTGCCAGTTCATGTCCAGGGGTTCTACATATAAGTTCTTTGGCTTCTATGTTTCCTATACTCTTCTTAACCTACCCCCATCTATTTTATGCCTACCAATTATGCTTCTTATTCCCTATACCTTTCCTCCCCTTTCTTTCCCTCCCCTTCCAACTAAAAACCCTCCGTGCCATCTCCATTTCTCTAGTTCTGTTCCTGTTCTATTGTTTTATTGGTTTGTTTTAGGTTCAGTTGTTGATAGCTGTGAATTTGTTGTCATTTTACTGTTCATAGTTTTTGATCTTCTTCTTGTCCTTAGATAAGTCCCTTTAACATTCATATAATAAGGGCTGGTGATGATGAAATCCTTTAACTTGACCTTTTCTCAGAAGTACTTTATCTGCCCTTCCATTCTAAATGATAGCTTTGCTGGATAGAGTCATCTTGGATGTAGGTCCTTGTCTTTCATGACCTCAAATACTTCTTTCCAACCTCTTCTTGCCTGCAGGGTTTCTTTGGAGAAATCAGCTGAGAGCCTTATGGGAACTCCTTTGTAGGTAATTCTCTCCTTTCCTCTTGCTGCTTTTAAGATTCTCTCTTTATCTTTAATATTGGGCAACTTAATGATGATGTGCCTTGGTGTGTTCCTGCTTGAATCCAATTTCTTTGAGACTCTCTGGGATTCCTGGACTTCCTGGAAGTCTATTTCCTTTGCCAGATTGGAAAAGTTCTCCTTCATTATTTTTTCAAATAAGTTTTTAATTTCTAGCTCTTCCTCTTCTTCTGGCACCCCTATGATTTGGATATTAGAGCACTTAAAGTTCTCCCATAGGTTCCTAAGCCTCTCCTCATTTTTTTTTTTGAATTCTTGTTTCTTCATTCTGTTCCAGTTGAATGTTTCTTTCTTTCTTTTGTTCTAAATCATTGATTTGAGTCCCAGTTTTCTTCCCTTCACTGTTGGTTCCCTGAATATTTTGCTTTATTTCACTTTGGGTAGCCTTCATTTCTTCCTTCATTTTGTGACCAAACTCAATCCTAATTACTAGTGTTTGAACTCTGCAACAGATAGGTTGTCTATCTCCTCATCGCTTAGCTCTTTTTCTGGAGTTTTGATCTGTTCTTTCATTTGGGCCATATTTCTTGGTCTAAGTGCACCTGTTATATTGTAAGGGGGCAGAGACTTAGGTATTTGCCAGGGTGGGGCAACCCTCTTTGCTGCGTTGTGGTGCATTCTGTAGGAGAGGTGTCAGAGAGGGAACAATGCTGCTGGCTCATTCTTCTCTAGCCTCACTTTCCAACTAACTCCCCTGTGAGACTGGGAATTTCTCCCACCATTGCAACCCCCACAGTATTTTACAGCTAGCTTTGAGTCTTTTCTGTCCCATTCAGACAGCTCTGCCTTGCCCCTACATTCCACAGCCTTGCCACCCACCCTCTCTGCTCAGCTGTCCATCTCCTGTCTCCCATCTCTACCCCTCCTACTGGTCTGGGTAAATGCTTTTTTTAACTCCTTGGTTGTTGGAGTTCCCTGCAGTTTGATTTTTTAGCATTTTTTATTGTTTATTGTTTTTAAATTGGTTATTATCATTCTTTTGGTTGTGCAAGGAATTGAAGCATTTCTACCTACACCTCCATCTTGGCTTGAACCCATTGTCTGGCTTTGAGATCAGCATAATGCTGGGCTCATAGAATGGGTTTGAAAATGTTCTCCTCTCTTCAATTTCTGGAAGAGTTTCAGAAAGATTGGCATTAATTCTTCCTTAAGTGTTTGGTAGAATTCACAAGTAAAGCCATCTTGTCCTGGGCATTTCTTTGTTGAAAGGTTTCAATCCCCTTACTAGTTATTGGTCTGTTCAGATTTTCGATTTCTTCTTAAGTGTGTTTTGGTAGTTCTGTGTTTCTAGGAATGTGTCCATTTTATCTAGGTTAGCCAATTTGTTGATGTATAGGAGTTAATACTATTCTCTTATAATCCTTTTGATATATGTATTTTTTAAAATCCTACCTATTTCTGTAAAGTTAGTTGTAATGTACCCTTTTTCATTTATTATTTCAGTTATTTTAAGTCTTCTCCCTTTTCTCCTTAGTCAATATAGCTTAAGGTTTGCCAATCTGTTGATCCTTTTAAAGAACCAACTTTTGGTTTTGCTGTTTTTTTCCATTTTTCTATTTTCTATTATTTTGTATTCTGGTCTAAATTTTATTGTTTTGTTCCCTCTGCTACTTTTGGGTTTGGTTTGCTCTTGTTTTTCTAGTTCCTCTAGCTGTACAATAAGATCATTGATTTGAGATCCTTTTTAGTGTAGGCCTTTACAGCTATAAATTTCCCTCAGAGCACTTTCACTGCATCCTGTATTTTTTTATTTTATTTTAATTGTTGTTCTTGTACAGTTTTCCATCTTTACTCCCATCCCAGCCCACCACCCCAGCCCTCCCTACCTCCCTCCCATTTCCATCACCCCTAGTTTTTGTCCATGTGTCCTTTATACTTTGTTCCTGAGCATCCTGTATTTTAATATGTTATGTTTTAATTTTCATTTTCTCAAGATATTTTCCAATTTCCCTTGTGATTTCTTCTTTGACTCATTGGTTGCTTAAGAGTGTGTTGTTTAATTTCTAAACATTTGTAATTTTTCCAGATTTCCTTCTGCTATTGCTATATAGTTGCTTCTTTTATGAGGAGAAATGATAATTTATAGATATTATTTTAAAATTTATTTAGACTTGTTTTATGGTCTAAAATATGACCATTTCTATAAAATGGTTCATATGCACTTGAGTAGAATATATACTCTGCCTTTGGTGGAATGTTCTATTTATGTATGGTAGTTCTATTTGGTTTATAATGCTATTTAAGTCTATTATTATTATTATTATTATTATTATTACTATATTTTTAGAGAGAGGGGGAAAGAGGGAGAGAAACATCAATGTGAGAGAGAGACATTGATTGATTGCCTCTCATACATTCCCAGACTGGGACTGAACCCACAATCTAGGCATGTGCCCTGATGGTAATCAAACTAGTGACCTTCTGCTTTGCAGGATGACACTTAACCAACAGAGTAAAGGTGGGTATGACAAGTCCTCCATTTTATTTTTATTGCTTGTATTTTTTTATTGTTGTTCAAGTACAGTAGTCTGCATTTCCTTCTCATGACTCCTCCCTGTTCTACCCATCCCCGCCTCCCACCCTCTATCCTGCCCCCTTTGGCTTTGTCTATGTGTCCTTTATACATGTTCCTTGATGACCCTTCCCCTATTTTCCCCATTATTCCTCTCCCCTCTCCTCTAGTTATTGTCAGTTTATCCTTTATTTCAATGTATCTGGTTATATTTTGCTTGCTTGTTTGTTTTGTTGATTAGGTTCTACTTATAGGTGAGATCATATGGTATGTGTCTTTCACCGCCTGGCTTATTTCACTTAGCATAATGCTGTCCAGTTCCATCCATGCTGTTGCAAGGAGTAGGAGCTCCTTCTTTCTTTCTGCTGCATAGACTTCTATTGTGTAAATGTACCATAGTTTTTGATCCACTCATTTACTGATGGGCACTTAGGTTGATCTATTTTCTTATTGATAGTCTGTCTAGAGGTTGTACCCATTATTGAAAATGATGTATCAAATTCTCCAGCTGTTATTATAAAACTATTTCCCCTTCAATCCTGCCAATTTTTGATTTATATGTTTTAGAGTTCTGTCAGTTGTATACAGGTATGTAATTGTTAATATCCTTCATAGAGAACAGCTTTTATTAATATATAATATCCTTCTTTGATTCTTGTAAACTTTTGACCTAAAATCTAATTTGTCTGAAATAATATAGACAATCTGTCTCTCTTTTGGCTGTTATTTGCATAAAATATTTTTCCATTCTTTCAATTCAAACCATTTAGTGTCTTTGTATCTACAGTGAGTCTTTGGTAGACAGTATATAAATAAATTCTGCTTTTTAATTCTTTATGCCAATCTCTGCCTTTAATTAAAGAGGTTAATCTATTTACTACTAAGTAATTACTACTAAAGAGATACCAACTTCTTCCATTTAGCTATTTGTTAACTGTATTTCATGTCTCATTTTTGTTCCTCAATTTCTCCATTACTGTCTTTTTAAATACTTTAGTTGATTTTTTGTAATGTACTATTTTTTATTTCAATCTCCTTTTCTTTTCAGTATATTTCTAATTATTTTTTATTTATCTTATTTTATTTCTTACATTATCTTATTGTTGTTCAAGTACAGTTGTCTCCATTTCCCTCCCCACCATTTCTCCCACTCCAGCCATCCCCACATCTCAACCTCAGTTTTTCCCCCTTTGGCTTTGTCCATATGTCCTTTATACATGTTCCTGAAAACCCCTTCCCCTTTTCCCACCTTTACCCTCTCCATCCTCCCCTCTGGTTACTATCAGTTTGTTCTTAATTTCACTGTTTCTGGTTATATTTTGTTTTCTTGTTTGTTTTGTTGATTAGGTTCCACTTATAGGTGAGATCATATGGTATTTGTGCCTCACCACCTGGCTTATTTCACTTAGCATAATGCTCTCCAGTTCCCTCCATGCTCTTGCAAAGGGTAGGAGCTCCTTCGTTCTTTCTTTCTGCTGCATAGTATTTGATCACGTAAATGTACCATAGTTTTTTGATCCACTCATTTACTGAGGGGCACTTAGGATGCTTCCAGAACTTGGCTATTGTTAATTGTGCTGCTATGAACATTGGGTGCATAGGTTATTTTGCATTGGTGTTTCAGGGTTCCTAGGGTATAATCCCAGCAGTGGAATTGGGTCAAAAGGCAGATGCATTTTTAGTTTTCTGAGGAAATTCCATACTGTTTTCCACAGCGGCTGCACCAGTCTGCGTTCCCACCAGCAGTGCACTAAGGTTCCCTTTTCTCCACATCCTCTCCAACATTTGTTTGTTGCTTTGCTTATGATGGCCATTCTGACCAGTGTGAAGTGGTATCTCCTTGTGGTTTTAATTTGCATCTCTTTGATGACTAGTGATGCTGAGTGCCTTTTCACATGTCTCTGGGCCCTCTGTATGTCCTCCCTGGAGAAGTGTCTGTTCAAGTCTTTTGCCCATTTTTTAATTAGGTTTTTTGTCTTCCTGGAGTGGAGTTATATGAATTCTTTATACATTTTGGAGATCAAACCCTTATCTGAGTTGTCATTGGCAAATATGTTTTCCCATATAGTTGGTTCTCTTTTCATTTTAATGCTGTTTACTTTAGCCATGCAGAAGCTTTTTATTTTGCTGAGATCCCGTTTGTTTATTCTTTCCTTTATGTCCCCTGCTCTAGGGGATATATCAGTAAAAATATTGCTGCATGGAATATCTGAGATTTTCCTGCCTATGTTTTCCTCCAGGACTTTTATGGTGTCACAGCTATATTTAAGTCTTTTCTCCATCTTGAATTTATTTTTGTGTAGAGTGAGGTTTTTTTCTTTTTGCATGTAGCTGTCCAGCTCTCTCAACACCATATGTTGAAGAGGCTATTTTTACTCCATTTTATGCTTCTGCCCACTTTGTCAAGTATTAACTGACCATTGAGACTTGAGTTTATTTCTGGGTTCTCTGTTCTGTCCCATTGGTCTATGTGTCTGTTCTTATGCCTGATTACAGTGGCCTTCTAATACAGTTTGACATCAGGTATTGTGATCCTTCCTACTGTGTTCTTCTTTCTCAAAATTGCTGCAGCTATTCAGGGTTGTTTATGGTTCCATATACATTTTTGAAATGTTTGTTCTATATCTGTGAAATATGTCATTGGTACTCTAATAGGGATTGCATTGAATCTATAACTTGCTTCGGGTACTATGGACATCTTGATGATGTTAATTCTCCAATCCATGAACATGGTACATGCTTCCATTTGTTTGTATCTTCCTTCATTTCTTTCTTCAGTGTTGTATAGTTTTCTGAGTACAGGTCTTTTACATACTTGGTTAGGTTTATTCCTAGGTACTTTATTTTTCTTGTTGCTATATCATATGGGATTTTTTCCTGATATCTGTTTCTGATATTTTTTGTGGTTACCTTGAGAATAGCAATAAACAATCTAAACTTACAAAAACCTAGTTTAAATAATACCAAGTTTGTGTTTATATACAAAAAATCTGTTCCTATATGCATCCATCATTCTCTCTTCACAATGTTATTTATCACTATCTTCATTAGTTGTGTGCCCATTAACACAGAGTCATAATTATTGTATTATTCTTTTGCCTTTTAAGTACATAAAGAAAAAAAGATGAGTTATAAACCAAAAGTGCAACAGTGGTTGATTTTATGTTTGTCACTGTAGCTACCTTTATCAGTGTCCTTCAGTTCTTTTTATGGCTTCATGATTCTCTCTACTGCCCTTCCATTTTAGCCTGAATGACTGACTTCTTTAGCCTTTCTTGTAAGGCAGGTCTATTAGCAACAGATTATGTCAGCTTTTGTTTATCTGGAAATGTCTTATTTTCCCTTCATTCTTGAAGGATAGTTTTGACAATCATAGAATTCTTTGACAGTTTTGATGGTTAGTTTTTTTCTGTCACCTCTTGGTTAGGCTATGGTGCCCAGTTGTTCGATCAAACACAAGTCTAGATGTTGCTATGAAGGTATTTTTTAGGTGTGCTTAGCATTTACAATCAGTAGAGTACATAAAACAGATTACCTTCCATGTGAGTGGGACTTTGATAAGTTGAAGGCCTTAATAGGAAAAAAAAAAAAAAGCTAAGGATACCCAAAGAAGAAGGAATTTTCCTCAAGACAGCAACATAAAACTCCTGTTTGTGTATCTAGCCTGCCTGACCTATGGAAATCATAATCAAATTCTGCAACATTAACTCTCACCTAAATTGCCATTTTTTCAGACTTCAGATTCAAGAGCACTCACAAATATATGAGTCAAGTCCTTAAATAAATATATCCACTCCCCCATAACCCCTCTCTCCCTTTTCTCTTTCTTTGTCTCTATATATGACCTATTGATTCTATTTCTCTAGAAAACTCTGATCAATGCAAGTTTGTTTTTACAGTATTTTATATATGTCATTACACTGCTTTCTGGCCTTCATAGTTCTGATGAGAAATCATTTGGCTATTAATATTATTGAGGAGCCCTTGTACATGACAAGTCATTTTTCT
The DNA here is from genome assembly GCA_004027475.1 of Anoura caudifer. Lineage (NCBI taxonomy): Eukaryota > Metazoa > Chordata > Mammalia > Chiroptera > Phyllostomidae > Anoura > Anoura caudifer. Next base: position 64,148 of record PVKU01004991.1, read on the forward strand.
TTTGCTGCTTTCAAGATTCTTTCTTGGTCTTTGTCTGTTGACAATCTGACTATAACATGTCTCAGTGTAGATCTCTTTGAATTGATCTTTTGGGGCTTAGTTTAGCTTCTTGAATATGTATTTTTACATCTTTCACCAAATTTTTGGAGCTTTCAACCATTATTCTTTCAAATACTCTTTCTTCCCCTTCCTCTTTTTTCCTTCTGAGATTCCCATTGCATATATGTTGGTACATTCACTTTTTAAAAATTGCTTTGTTCTTTATGTTCCTCAGACTCAATAATTTTAATTGACCTGTTCTTGAGTTTATTGATTCTTTCTTTTTTGTAATTTTAAGCTAAAATTTATATTTTAAATAAAAATTTATAGTAACAGATGTTTACAAAATCAACACTCAGGAATACATCTTAAAATAAACTTACATGCTTTATTTACTTGAAAGAAGTTACAGACATAGACAAAACAAATAGCTGTCATTTATAAATGCAAATTTCTTTCTTTGAGCAAAAGAAAGCTCATGTTAAATGTCAGACTGAAAACCAGTGAGACACAACGATGCAATGACAGCTCATCACCTCCCTGAATGAGGAAGCTTGGAACTCAGCCTCCTGGCCTGGGCATTGTTCTGCTTCTCCTCTCTAGCCTTTAGTTTCTCTGAGCACCAAGGGAAGACTGGGTGATTTCTAAAGTCCTGTGTGTCATGGTCCTTTTGTTTCAGAGAACAGTACATAATTATCACAGTATCATTTTCATTTATCATAAAGGTCAACAGAAGATAAAGTCCTCCAAAATTTTACTACAAAGGGTACTATGATTTTTATTGCAACTCACTATTTTTGGAAAGTTTCCATCTCAGAAGTTTCTGCTTTGGTTCACTTCACAATTCCTGCCTTGGAAACATCCTCCATACACACCAGTATATAGGAAGAAATGAGCAGTCCTTTTTGTGAAAGCATTATCTATGCTCCTGCTTTCATCATATAAGACTGGGCTATGCCTATGCTGAGGCCCAGACCATTTGTAATTACAGAGTGCCAAGCTGACTGATTTACTGTTTCTTTCTTACATTTCACTGTTTACCATATAAGTTGTATTTTAGTTTGTTCCTACTGAATTTCTTCAATTTATGTTGCTCTCAGTTTGATCAATACTTCGAGGTTTTTACCTAACAGCTCTTCAGATATTTTGCTGGTACATTGAAGCTCAGATTGCAGAGACAACAGGAAGCTACATCTGCTGGTGGACAAGCTGCCTTCCACATATTATAAGACTTCCGACTTCTTCTCCCTCTATTAATGTTGCACTTTGCCTTAAAAGAGTCAACTTAGTTTGCTCACACTCTCAAGTAAAATATTTAGTTTCTTTGTCAATATTAAACGTGATTTTTTTTACAACAAAGATATGCTAAGGACAAACACCACAAAACTATGCACTTAGACAAATGATTAAAAAAAAAAAACAGTTGATTTCTCTCCAAATACCAATTCTAAAATCAAAGTCTTCAAGCCTTTGACAATGCACATGGATCTCTAAATTCTAGGATATATTATTCCACATCATTATTTTTATAGTTTGACAAAAACTAAAATGCATACTCTTAAATGACAGCATATCAATATCATTGAAATTTATTACTGTGTCAACCAATGGTGTTGGTGACAATTCAACACCAAGAGGAATCCCCAGTTTGGGATGTGGTGAAAAAGAAAACTTTATTTAGTGAAGAACAGCTCAATTGTGATACAGTATGGCTGTGAAGACAGCACAGCTGTGAGGTAGCCCTAAGGTGAGGCTCCTTTGGACTAGACAGCTCTGCTCTGGTTTTTGCTGCTCTGCTCTGCTCCATGTTGGCCTGCTCTGCCCTATGCTGGTCTGCTTCGCTTTGCTCTAGAAAGCCCATCTTAGTAGGTATCTTCTTTCTGAGGGTCCACAACTTGCAATGTTTAACTTTCTCCATAATTACTTGAAAATTCATAGCATTAATAAAACTTGCTAATTTTGAAACCTTACCATTTGCAACAACATGGATGGATCTAGAGGGTATTATGCTAGATGAAATAAGTCAGGCAAAAACAAAGTTACCTTTTTCTTTTTTCAGCATTCATTTGTTTGTCACTTTTGCTATTCTCCAAAGTTCTGAGAAAGTTGGTTCTGACAATTTGGGTGTTTGTTTGTTTTTTTGTTTTGTTTTGTTTTGATGTTTCTGTGGGCGAACAGGAGTTTGGATCTGCCCATTCCACTGTTTTGCTGACACTTTTTAGTTGTTCCTTACTACTTCCATAATCAACATGATTGTATAGCATTCAATTAGATCATTTACATACCAAGAATTACATGAAAGTAGAATGTATAAATGAACATTTTGTTATAATATACAGTTTACAAGTATTAAGGAGGAAAGACTTCCCATTTAGTTTTACACAAATCCTGTTGGCTCTGCTGGCCACCTCTCCCTGGTCAACTCTCTTCTGCTTGCATTTGGCATTGTTGGCAGAGATATGGTATGAGCAGAGACTAAACACAATGCTCTGAAGTCCAATTGATCTAATTTTATATCGGTGCCCATCCTGTAATAGCTGCTTGACCAAAGTCAAGATTAAGTTATTTCACCTTTCTGAGCCTCCTTTTACTTATGGTAAAATGGGACAAAATCCCTACTTCACTAATATAAAATTCCAACAAGAAAATGCATGTAGAATTATGAACACCATACCTACACATAGTAAGTGCCCAGTGAGCATTGGTTTTTATAGTTCTAGGGGAGGAGGGTCATTAGAAAGGGGAAAAGAGAGTAGCTTGAGACATGTGGGCAAGCAGCAAGCAATTGGTTCTATCTGGAGGAAGGTGTGCAACAAGAGAGAGTCAGGCCATTTTACTTTTGGCAAAAGGGATCCAGAAAAGTTTCTTTAGCTAAAGAATGATGAGATCAAGGATATGCTTTAAGGGGCCAATTGTGAAGAAAGAGTTTTGGGGAGGAGAAGTGGGAGGAAATGAATTACTAGGAAATATTGAGAGGTTAGAAGTTACCTTTTGATGCACTTCCAGTCAAGATGGCAGCATAGGTAAACACAGCTCATTGCCTCACACAATCACATCAAAATTACAACTAAACTATAGAACAACCATCATTCAAACTTTTAGAAATTTAGCTGAATGGAAGCAGAATAAAAGAAGAAACCACATCAAGATTGGTAAGAGGGGTGGAGACACTGAACAGGCTGATCCCACACCCACATGTAGCAGGTAAAAATCAGCAGGGCTATCTCAGGAGCAAAGGGTCCTAGCCCCACACTAGGCCCCTCAGACCAGGGTTCCAGTGCCAGGAAGATGAGTCTCCATAACTTCTGGCTGTAAAAACAAACAGGGATTGAAGCTGTGGAAGACAGAAACTACTGGAATCCTAGGCAGTTCCTCTTAAAGGGCCCACACACAGACTTCCGCAGACTTACTCCTTCTGAGCCCCAGCTCTGGGGCAGCAGATTGAAAGGCATCAGAGATATTTGTGGAGGAAATGAATTTTCCAGCTCCAGGATGAGAGCTGGGGGGTAGCTTTCTCCCAGGCAGAAGTGCTGGCAGAGGCCATTGTTCCTTTTCTAAGCCCTCCTTTTACAGAGCCAGCAAGTGGGTGCCATTTTTTGAGACTCCAACTGATGTGGACACCAGCCAGCAGTGTCCATGTCATTATGGATGAATTAAAACATACACACAGACTACCGAGTCTGGTGGAGAAATAAGGATAACTGACAGGCTTTTCTCTCAAGAGGAGCCAAAGCTGAGGTCTCTGCCATGACAGGCCTTTATTCTAATAATAACTCCTTACATTCCAATATAAGGAGCCAATGCCCCTCATTACATCACAGAAGGACATTAACAAATGAATAGTCAGGCATTTACACTGGGCCCTGCAAGACTCAGCATGGATTTTAGGAAGTTACAGTAAGCATTGTCAAGGTGAGGGAATTTTTAGCAAAGAACAAACCTCAGAACAGCCTAAGTATATTGGCAAATCTGATTACCCACGAGAGAATCTATCTGTGGGCGTGGGTCCTGTGCATCTCCAAGTGGGAGCTGAGCCCACACCACTCAGAAGGGTCTGCCACATCCAACAACCTGCCTCACACTGTTTGCTCCACTTTGGAATTCTCTGCCCCTGCCCCACCCAACTTTCAGGCATACCCAAGCTGTTTCCTTTGGCTTTTCCATATGAATGGCTTGTCTTGGCCCATGCTTCAGATCTTCCTAAATTCTCACAAATAAACAGCATGTGGCTTCAGCAAGCTCTGTACTTCCCACTAAGCTGCCCCAGGCCCAACACTAGCAGCATCCAGGCTTTGTTCACAGCTTGGCCTCTCCTGGGCAACTCCAAGTACAGCACAAGTAGCAGCCATCTGCGGATTACTTTGTAACTAGTGCTATGCAACCCAGGACAGAACACAAACAGTGATTGATATTGGATGGGCCACCAGCTATCAAGGTTCAACCATAAGAGGAGTGTGTACTTAGCCCACATGAAGGGCACACCACGAGTACCCAGCTTGGGTGATAAGGGAGACTGTGCCACTGGACCTTATAAGACATCAATTACATTAGGCCACCCTACCAAGCCTGGATGACATAGTAGCTCTACCACATACATAAAAACAAATACAAAGAAAATGCTAAAGTGAGGAGACAAAGAAACATGGGGAAAAAAAAAACCCAGAACAAGACTCCAGAAAAAGAACTAAACAAAATGTAGATAAACAATCTATCAGTGGTAGAATTCAAAACACTGGTTATAAGGATGCTCAGGGACCTTAATGAAGGTCACAACAGCATAAAAAAGATTGAGTCAAAAACAAAGGATACACTAATTGAAATAAAGAACAATTTACAGGAATCAATAATAGAATGGATGAAGCCAAGAATCAAATCAACAATTTGGAATATCAGGAAGCAAAAAACATCCAATCAGAACAGCAAAAAGAAAAAAAATCCCCCAAAATAAGGATAATGTAAGGAACGTCTGGGATAACTTCAGGCATCATCTCATTTGCATCGTGGGGGTGCTAGAAGAGAAAAAGCAAGAAATCAGAAACCTAGATAAAAAAATAATGAAAGAAACTCCCCTAACTTGGTGAAGGAAATAGACATACAAGTCCAGGAACCACAGAGAATCCCAAACAAGATGGATGCAAAGAGGCTCACTCCAAGACACATCATAATTAAAATGCCAAAGCTTAAATACAAAGGATCTTAAAAGCAGCAAGAGAAAAGCAGTTAGTTACCTACAGGGGAATTTTCATAAGACTATCAGCTGATTTCTCAAAAGAAACTTTGCAAGCTAGAAGGGATTAGCAACAAATATTCAAAGTGAAGAAAAGCAAGGAGCAACAAGCAAGCTTACTCTACCCAGCAAAGTTATCATTCAGAATCAAAGGACAGGTAAAAAGTTTCCCAGACAAGAAAAAGCTCAGCTAACATTTTGATGAATGCCAGATTTGCCGGTTGGGGGCGGGGGCACGGGGGAGATGGGTAAAAAATATGAAGGGGTTAAGTAGTACAAATTGGTAGTTATAGAATAGTTATGAGATGTAAAGGACAGAATAGGGAATAGAGTAGCCAAAGAACACATATGCAGAATCTATGGATATGGGCAATGGTATGAAGATTGACTGAGGGAGTGGGGGAGCTGAGCAGAGGGCAACAAAGGGGCAAAACTTGGGACAAATGTAATAGCATAAACAATAAAATGTAATAAAACAACAGCAACAAAAAAGAAATTACATTCTGGATATCAAGGGAAAGATGAAGGCAGAATTGAGTAAGGAATAGTTATGACTTCAAATGATATCTATGTGTTGATGATTCCAAATTTATGTCTCCATTCAGGACCTCTCAATGTCATTGAGATGTTTAGCAGGTATCTCAGACTAATATATCCAAAATTTCTAAACTAGACTCCTACTACTCATCCCCACACCAGCAGCTCCTGCGTTCTTTCCATCTTAGTCCATAGCAGTTCCATTCTTTCAGTTACTCAAGCCAAAACCCTTGCAGGCATCTTTCTCTCCTCTCCTTTTCTCACACTTCTCATTTAGTCAAGCAGAACATCCTATTGGTTCTATCTTCAAAGTGTACAGACAGAATCCAACCACTTGTTACTCATTCTACCACTGCCCTTCAAGCCAGCATCACCTCCTGCCGGGATCAAGGCCTTGGCCTCTTACTTAGCTCCCTGTGACCACTCTTGTCTCTCAAAGTCTGTTTTTGGCACCAAAGCCAGATGGTGGCACTTAACTTCACTCAGAGCATGGCCCATGCCTCTGAGAACATTCTGGTGACTCCCAGATCACTAAAGGTGAAAACCAGAGGCTTAAAGTGACCTACCACACTCCTAGTTACCTCCCTGACCTCATTTCCTCTCATCATTACTTACCCACTTCTCTTAGTCCCTCTACTCCAGCCACACTGGCCTCTTCATGGACTCTTGAACACTCTTACTGCCCTTGCACCTCTGGGCTAGGCAGTTGCTACACCTGGAATGCTCTTTCCCTAGATTCCATTGTGGCTTCACTCTTCACTATCTCTCTTAGCCTTTGGGTTTTCTCAAAAGTCACGTTTATGAACAGGTCTTCCTTGAGCATCACCATTGGCAGTGTAAACATTCCCCATGCCTCCCTCTTCTTTATGTCCCTTTTCTCCTCTTTCAGGCCTTCTTAGCGCTCATAAATATCTAATATAACATATATTTCACCTATCTACCTTGCTATTCTCTCCTACTGAGATACAGGTTTCAAGGGAGCAGGGATTCTTTTATTGTTTATTTTTTATTTTATTTTATTTTTTAAATTGATTTTTAGTGTACGGCTTAGTGGCCAAACAATCATATAATTTAAATAATGTTCCCCTTGACATTTACAGTACTACAACTGGAACCATACATAGTTATCACAATATTATTGATTATATTTTTTATGCTTTACTTACTTCCCCACACCTATTTTGTAACTACAAATGTGTGCTTCCTACTCCCCTCACTTCTTTTACCCAGTTCCCAAACACCCCCACTCCTCTGGCAACTTTCAATCTCTTCTCTGAATCTGTGAGTCTGTTTCAATTTTTTATTCATTTATTTGGTTCTTTAGATTCCACATATAAGTGAAGTTGTATAGTATTTGCATTTTTCTGACTGATTTATTTCACTGAACTTAATACCCTCTAGGTCCATCCATGCTGCCACAAATAGTAAGATTTCATTATTTTTATGGCTTATTAATATTCCATTGGAGATATGTACCACTTTTTCTTTATCCAATTGTCTGTTGATAGACACTTTGGTTGCTTCCACAGCTTGGCTATTGTAAATAACATTGCAATAAGCATAGGAGTGCATCCATTCTTTCTAATTAGTGTTTTGAGTTTCTTCAGATGTATTCCAAGAAATTGAATCGTTGGGTCAAAAGGTAGTTAAATTTTTAATTTTTTGAGGAAACTTCACACTGTTTTCCATAGTGGCCACAACAATCTGCATTCCCAATAGTGTGCTAGGGTTCCTTGTTCTCCACATCCTTGACAACACTTGTCATTTGTGGATTTGTTGATGATAGCCATTCTGACAGGTGTGAGGTGATATCTCCTTGTGGTTTTAATTGGTATTTGTCTGATGATTAGTGATGTTGAGCACCTTTTTATACATCTATTGGCCATCTGTATATCCTCTTTGGAGAAGTATCTATTCAGATCCTCTGCCCATTTTTTAATTGGATTGCTTAAGGGGGGTGGTGTTTAATAGTATGAGTTCTTTATAAATTTTGGATATTAATCCTTTATCTGATGTATCATTGGCGAGTATGTTCTCCTGTTTAGTGGCTTGTCTCTTGATTTTTTTGATGGTTTCTTTTGCTATACAAAAACTTTTTAGTTTGATGTAATGCTATTTGCTTATTTATTTGTCTTGTTTCCTTGCCCAAGAAGATATAACAGAAAAAAATATTGCTATGAGAATGTCCAAGATTTTACTGCCCAAGTTTTCTTCTAGGATTTTCATGTTTTAGAGTCTTACATTAAAGTCCTTAATCCATTTTGAGTTATTCATTTGTATGGTATAAGAAAGTTGTCTAGTTTTATTTTTTTTTTTTGCGAGTATCTGCCCAATTTTCCAAACACCATTCATTGAATAGACTACCTTTACCCTGGTGTATGTTCTTGCCTTCTTTGTCAAATATTAACAGACTATATAGACATGGGTTTATTTGTTGACTCTCTATTCTGTTCCATTGATATACATGTCTGATTTTATGCCAGTGCCATGCTGTTTTGATTACTATGGACTTGTAGTATAGTTTTATATCAGGTAGTGTGATAGCCTCAACTTTGTTTTTGTTTTTGTTTTTGTTTTTTTAATATAGCTGTCATTTGGGGATTTTGTGGTTCCACAAAAATTTTTGGATCATTTGTTCTAGTTCTGCAAAATATAGCATTGGTATTTTGATAGAGATTTCATTGAATCTACAGATTGCTTTAGGTAGGTAGTATACACATTTTAATAATGTTAGTTCTGTCTATCCATGGAACATGATATAAGCTTCCATTTCTTTGAATTTTATTTGATATTTTTCTTCATTAACTGGTAGTTTTCCAAGCAGAGGCCTTTTACATGCTTGGTTAAATTTATTTCTAAGTATTTTATTTTATTTTGTTTTGGTGCAATTGTAAATGAGATTGTTTTCTTTTTATATTTTATTTAATCTTTATTTTATTTTTTCAAATACCATTTAATCCTCTTATAATCCCATCCCCCCAGCAACCACCATATTGTTGTCCATGTCCATGAGTCCATTTTCCTTTTTGCTCAATCTTTCCACCCCTTAACATACCCCACAATAGCTGTCATCCTGTTCTCCATCTATGATTTGTTTTCTTAGTTTCACTTTCTGATATTTCATTATTGGTATAGGAAAATGCAACTGAGAACTTCCAGCCAAGGTGGACACATAAGTAGATACACTTTGCCTCCACACACAACCAAAGAAGAACAACAAATTTAAAAACAAAAAATAACCAGAATTTCCAGAAAATTGAACTGTATAGAAGTCTGACAGCCAAGAAGTTAAAGAAGAAACATTCATTCACACAGGTAGGAGGAGCAGAGATGGGCAGCCAGGGCAGAAAGGACACATGGCAAGATGGTGGCTGGAGGACAAGGTGGTTCCACATTTGAGTACAGATAAAGTAAGAGGAATAACTGGGCAGCAGGACAGACCACTCAACCCAGGGTTCCAGTGTGGGGAAATAAAGCCCTAAAACTTCTGACTGAAAAAACTTGTGGGGATTGCGGTGGAGAGAGAAACTCCCAACCTCACAGGAGAGTTCATTGGAGAGACCCACAGGGTACTACAATGTACACAAACCCACACCTGGGAGTCAGCACCACAAGGGCCCAATTTGTTTGTGGGAAGCAGGAGAAGTGACTGAAAGCAGCCAATAGCTGAACAAGTAGCATTATTCCCTCTTAGACCCCTCTCCTACATATAGCACTGCAAAGCAGTGACAGGATTTTCCCACCCCTGGTAAATACCTAAGGCTCTGCCCCTTACTATGTAACAGGAGTGCTAAGAATATATATATATATCCCAAATGGAAAAAAAAAAAAAAAAACAGATCAAAGCTCCAGAAAAAATACAACTAAGCAATGAAGAAATAGCTAACCTATCATATGCAGAGTTCAAAACAATGGTAATCAGGATGCTCAGAAAAATGGTTGAGTATGATTGCAAAATAGAGGAAGAAGTGAAGGCTATGCAAGTGAAATAAAGGGAAATGCACAGGGAACCAACAGTGAAGGGAAGGAAATTGGGACTCAAATCAACCATTTGGAGCAGAAGAAAGAAGTAAACATTCAACCAGAACAGAATGAAGAAACATGAATCCAAAAAGAAAAAAAATGAGGAGTGGCTTAGGAACCTATGGGACAAATTTAAGCCTTTCAATATCCAAATCACAGGGGTGCCTGAAGGAGAACAAGAGCAAGAAATTGAAAACTTATTTCAAAACATAATGAAGGAAAACTTCCCCAACCTGTTAGAGTCAATAGACTTCAAGGAAGTCCAGGAAGCTCAGAGAGTCCCAAAAAAATTGGACCTGAGGAGGAACACACCAAGGCACATCATCATTAAGTTACCCAAGATTAAAGATAAGGAGAGAATCTTAAACGCATCAAGAGAAAAGGAGAGAGTTACTACAAAGGAGTTCCCATTAGACTATCAGCTGATTTCTCAAAAGAAACCTTGCAGGCAAGAAGGGGCTGGAAAGAAGTATTCCAAGTCATGAAAGGCAGGGACCTACATCCCAGATTACTCTATCCAGCAAAGCTATCATTTAGAATAGAAAGGCAAATAAAGTGCTTTCCAAATAAGGTCAAGTTAAAAGACTTCATCATCACCAAACCCTTATTATTTGAAATGTTAAAGGGGCTTATCTAAGAAGAAGATAAAAAATATGAACAGTAAAATGACAACAAACTCACAACTATCAACAACCAAACCTTAAAAAAAAAAAAAAAACTAAGCAAACACTAGAACAGGAACAGAATCACAGTAATGTCAATCGCATGGAGGGTTATCAGTGGGGGTGGGGGGAGAATTAGAGAAAAGGTACAGAGAATAAGAAGAATAAATGGTGTGTCCAAAACAGACAGGGGGATGTTAAGAATAGTATGGGAAATGGAGAAGCCAAAGAACTTATATGTATGACAAATAGACATGAACTAAGGTGGGGGAATGCTGGTGGGAGGGTGAATGCAGGGCAGAGGGGAATAAAGGGGAGAATAAATGGGAAAACTGTAATCACAAAATCAATAAAATATATTTAAAAAAGAAAAAACAATGCAGCAGAAAGAAGGAGCTTCTACCCTTTGGGACAGCATGGATGGAACTGGAAAGCATTATGCTAAGCAAAATAAGCCAGGCAGTGAAAGACAAATACCATATGATCTCACCTTTAACAGGAAATCTAATCATCAAAACAGACAAACAAACAAGCAAAATATAACCAAAGACACTGAAATTGAGAACAGGTTGACAGTGACCATAGGGGACAGGGGAGGGAATTTCAGGGGAAGGAGAGAAGGGTTTGAAGGAACTAGTATAAAGGATACATGGACAATAACAAGGGGGGATGGAGATGGGAGGAAGGTGGGGAGTACTGGGGGGTGGGCTGGGATGGGAGTAAAGGGCAGAAAACTGTACTTGAACAACAATTAAAATAAAGAAATAAAAAATAAAAATAAAAAATAAATGCAACAGATTTGAGTATTAATTTTGTATCCTTCTTTACTGAATTTATTTATCAGTTCTAGTAATTATTTGGTGTTCTTAAGGTTCTCTGTATACCATATCATGTCATCTGTAAATAGCTTTATTTCTTCCTTTCCAATTTGGATGCCTTCTATTTCTTCCTCTTGTCTGATTGCTGTGGATAAAATTTCTAGTACTATGTTGAATAAGAGTGATGAAAGCAAACATTCCTGTCTTCTTCCTGATCCTAAGGGAACTGATTTTAGATTTTTCCCTTTGAATATAATGTTAGCTGTGGGTTTGTCATATATGGCCTTTATTATGTTGAGCTATGTTCCCTCTTTTCCCACTTTACTGAGTTTTTATCATAAATGCATGCTAGATTTAATCAAATGCTATTTCTGCATCTACTGATGCAATGATGTGATTTTTATCTTTTCTTTTGTTTATGTGGTATATCATGTTAATTGATTTGTACATATTGTACAAACCTTGCATCCCAAGAAAAAATCCCACTTGATCGTAGTGTATGATCTTCTTAATATACTGCTGTATTTGGTTTGCTAATATTCTGTTGAGGATTTTTTCATCTACATCTACCAGGGATGTTGGCTTATAATTTTCTTTCTTTGTAGTACTTTTGTGTGGTTTTGGAATTAGGATAATGCTGGCCTTGTAAAATGAGTTTGGGAGTCTGTACTCTTGAATTTTTTGAAATAGTTTGAGAAGAATAGGTGTTAGTTCTTTGAATGTTTGATAAAAATTCACTTGTGAAGCTATCCAGGCCAGGACTTTGTTTACTGGCAGTTTTTTGATTACCACTTTGACTTCGTTAATTACAATCAGGCTGCTCAGATTTTCTGATTCCTCTTGTATTGGAAGATTTTATGTTTGTAATTTATCCATTTGATCCAGGTTCTCTATTTGTTGGCATATAATTGTTTATAATATTTTCTTACAACCCTTGTATTTCTTTGATGTCAGTTGTTACTTCTTTTTAATCTCTGATTTTATTTATTTGGTTCCTCTCTTTTTTTCATGGTGAGTGTGGTTAAATATTCGTTGATCTTATTTATGTTTTCAAAGAACCAGATCTTGGTTTCATTCAATTTTTGTATTTTTTTAGACTTTATTTTTGCTCCAATCTTAATTATTCCCTTTCTTCTACTCACTTTGGGATTTGTGTGTTTTTCCTTTTCTATTTCTTTGAGATTAGATTAATTTGACATTTTTCTAGTTTCTTGAGATAGGCCTATAATTTTATAGATTTCCATATGAGGGTTGATTTTACTGTGTCCTATAGATTCGGGCTTGTTGTGTTCTCAATTTCATTAGTTTCAAGATATCTTTTGATTTCTTCCTTGATCTCATTGGTAACTCATTCATTGTTTAGCAACATGTTACATAGCTTCCATGTGTTTGTGTGTTTTTCAGTTTTTTTCTTGTACTTGATTTCCAGTTTCTTACCATTTTGGTCAAAAAAGATACTTGATATGTCAATCCTCTTGAATTTACTACAACTTTTTTAAATATATTTTATTGATTATGTTATTACAGTTGTCCCATTTCTCCCCTTCATTCCCCTCCACCCTGCACACCCCTCCCACCCATATTCCCCCTTTAGTTCATGTCCATATGTCATAAGTTCTTTAGCTTCTACATTTCCCACACTATTCTTGCCCTACCCCTGTCTATTTTGTACCCACTGTCTATGCTACTTATTCTCTGTAACTTTCCCCCTCTCTCCTCCCATTCCCCTGTTGCTGACCCTCCATGTGATCTCCATTTCTGTGTTTCTGTTCCTGTTCTAGTTGTTGGCTTAGTTTGCTTTTGTTTTAGGTGTGGTTGTTAATACCTGTGAGTTTGCTGTCTTTTTACTGTTCATATTTTTATCTTCTTTTTCTTAGATAAGTGCCTTTAGCATTTCAAATAATAAGGGCTTCATGATGATGAACTCCTTTAACTTGACCTTATCTGAGAAGCTCTTTATCTTCCCTTCCATTGTAAATCACAGCTTTGCTGGATAAAGCAATCTTGGATGTAGGTCCTTGACTTTCATGACTTGGAATACTTCTTTCCAGCCCCTTTTTGCCTGTAAGGTCTCTCTTGAGAAATCCACTGACAGTCTGATGGGAACTCCTTTGTAGGTGACTGTCCCCTTATCCCTTGCTGCTTCTAGAATTCTCTCCTTCATTTTAATCTTGGCTAATGTGATTATGATGTGCCTTGGTGTGTTCCTCGTTGGGTCCAACTTCTTTGGGGCTCTCTGAGCTTCCTGGACTTCCTGGAAGTCTATTTCCTTCGCCAGATTGGGGAAATTCTCCTTAATTATTTGTTCAAATAAGTTTTCCACTTGTTGCTCTTCTTCTTCCCCTTCTGGTACCCCTATAATTTGGATGTTGGGACATTTTAAAATGTCATGGAGGTTCCTAAACCTCTCCTCATTTTTTTGAATTCTGGTTTCTTCCTTGTTTTCTGTTTGGTTGTTTCTTTCTTCCTTCTGGTCCAGTCCATTGATTTGAGTCCCAGTTTTCCTCCCATCACTATTGGTTCCCTGTGCATTTTTCTTCATTTCACTTATTGTAGCCTCCATTTGTTCCTCTAATTTGCGGTCAAAATCAACCAATTCTGTGAGCTTCCTAATCACCAGTGCTTTGAACTATGCATCTGATAGATTGGCTACCAATGCTTTGAGCTGTGCATCTTATAGGTTTGCGCGGCTATTATGTAGTGAGGGGTGGAGCCTTAGGTGTTCCCCAGGGCAGAGCAGCCCAATCACTGGGTTGAGATGCTGTATGTGGGGGTGGGGTCCAAGAGGGAACAATAGCACTTGCTCTGCTCTCTCTCATATTTCAGTCACTTCCAGCACTTTCCACAAGCAAATTGAGCCCTTCTGGTGCTGATTTCCTTGTGGGTGGGCTTCTGTATGTTCTAGGACCCTGTGGGTCTCTCCAACGAACTCTCCTGTGAGGCTGGGAGTCTCTCCTGGACCTCAACCCCCACAAGTGTTTTCAATTGGTGCTTTTAGGCTTTATTTCCCAGCGCTGGGGCCCTGGGTTGCGAGGTCTGTTTTACTCCCCATTTTCATCTGGATTATTTGCACGTGAATGTGGGACCGCCTGGTCAGCCAGCCACCTTTCGCGGCCTCATTGGGTCTGCCCATTGCCACCCCACACCCAGGGTCTGCTAGCCACCACCTGAAGTCTGGGGCTCCTGCGCCCCCATGTCCACCAATCTCCACTTTTTCCTGCTGTGACTCCGCCCCTCTTACCAGTCTGGATAAATGGTTGTCAGACTTTTGTACAGTTCAATTTTCTGTTAGTTCTTGTTGTTTTCTTGTTTCTAAATCTGTGTTGTCCTTAATTTTGGTTGTGCAAGGAGGCACAGTGTGTCCACCTATGCCTCCATCTTGGCCGGAAGTGTACTGCAACTTTTTTTGTGTCCTAACATGTGGTCTATTCTCAAAAATGTTCCATGTGCAGAATGTATATTCTGCTGCTTTGGGATGAAATCTCTGAAGATATAAATTAAGTCCATTTGATTTGTTATGTCATTTAAGGCTGCTGTTTCCTTGTTCCTTTCCTGCCTGGAATATCTCTCCACTGATGTCAACCCCCTACTAAGACTGTATTACTATTTATCTCTAAGGGAGTAGAGACTCTTAACTGTTTAGTTCTCTGCTGTGTCCCAGTTTCTGGAACTGTGCCTGGTATATCTTAGGGACCAATAAATATTTATTAAAATGGACCTACATGGAGCCAAATGCTAGAACCTCAGGAGGTGAGACTGCAGAGGAGGAAGAAAAATAGAACCAGGCAGACAGCAGGACATTGGCAATGGTCCCTGAGAGGGGTGCAGAGATAAGAGAGAACCTGAAGGCATAGGAAGCAAATGAAATGAGAATTTCAATAAGAAAATAGGCAGCAAACAGTTAAGTAGAAGCTATCTTTAGAAAAAGATGAATTTATTGCTGATGAAGGACCTAGAAAAAAAAGTATTCTCAAAGGCTTATGATGGGAGGGTAAACTGGCACAGTAACTTTGGAGGGCAACTTATCAGTTCTTGAAATTTAGTTATATATTGTAGAATCCAGCTATGCCATTTCTCAATTGTTCACACACACATACAGACTTGGACATGTACATGGAGGCTCTCCCTCCACATTTCTTGGTGACACAGAAAAAGTAGAAACAACCAGAAAAAAGAAAATGGCTGAATAAATTACAGTACATTTGTCACATGAAATGCAACACAGCAGTACTATGTATATTGATAGGGCTGGATTATCATGACATGGAATTAAGGGAATAAAGCATGTTCCTGAATTTTATGTACACTGTGATCCCACTTACACTGAAAATGACAAAGAGAAGGGAGGAGGAAGAATTATGGTTGATTTAATTTTTTTGTTCATTTCTATAATTTTTAAGGATTTTTATAAGTGGAAACTAATCAACAAAACAAACAAGCAAGCAAAATATAACCAGAGATATTGAAATAAAGAACTGACAGTAACCAGAGGGGCCAGGGGGCAGATAATGTGGAAAATAAGGGGAGCAGTCATCAAGGAACATGTATAAAGGATACATGGACAAAGCCAAAGGCAGGGAGAATCAAGGGTGGGAGGTAGAGATGGGCAGTGAGGGGAAGAGTGGTGGAGGGAATATGAAGATAACTGTACTCAAACAACAATTAAAATTCTTAATTAAAAATATCATAGGTCTACATTGCATTTATTATCTGATAAAATTTTAGAGTAAAATTGTTTTAAAGCAATAAAGGAGATGGATCAGAGCATCCATCTCCTGAGGCATAAGGGAGAACTGGGTGAGCCCTCAACTGTGCTGATGGTTCTTCACCTCTGAGCACACAGGTTCAGGAAAAGGTAGGCTGAAGGCTGCAAGCGCAGGAGGAGGTAAAGGAGTGGGTAGAGGGAGCAAAGAGCATAGGCAGCTCCTCCCACCATAGGGGAGGAGAGGAGTATTTTGAGATCAAGGGGAGAATTTTTATGGTTGAAGGAGTCTTGAGTAATCAGTAGGTGGTTGATTTTCAAAGTTAGCCTTGTATATTCCTGAATAATAATTCATATTATACTGGCAGCCAACATTTACTGAGGGCTTGTGACAAATGCCTGAGTGTTAAGAGAAGCAAAGCAGGGAACATATATTCTACCCTCTCTGTCCCACACTCCCATACCACTGTAGACTGAACACTATCATCACACCAAGCAGAGAGTGGTACATTTTCAGATACATCTCATCTTTAAAAACCTGCATCTGAATTCTGTGGGTTTTTTTAAATCATAGCTCTTTACCATTTCCTGGAGCCATGCTAGTTTTGGAAATGTGTTTAATCTTTCCTGAATTTACTATGCCTTAAGCAATCTGAACATTTTCATTCTTTCTTCATTACCCATGAATCATAGCTGCTCAGCAAAAATGTCTCTACTATGGCCTCAATACTGATTAAACGAAACTAACTAATGCTTAACAAAAAGTTCTAAGTAATTCCCCTGGCCATGTTGCTCCTGGTCTGCTGTAACTTAAGTCTGCCAAATGACCCACAAAAGGGAATTAGAAGGAATGGAAACTGACCCATAAGAATAGAGTCTGCCTTATTTAGTTAGGATGCTCTGTTTGACAGCTTCTCATAGCTAGCTGTGCATTAGCTACACACATTAATGGTCATCACCTTGCATCTGTGCAAAGCAGAAAAGGAGGAGGTGCTTGCCTGTCTGTCTGCTTTGACTTCCTAACCAGCAGTGTTTAAATCATTCACAGATGGTGCACGATTCTCCTAGCACTGAGAAGAGGGAGGCTTTCCTGTGTCTCTTCAGTTTACCCAAATCCCACTTGAAAAATGAGGTGCCACTTCAAAGAAGCAGGCATTCTGTGGGTGGCCTTACAGCTTCTGGTTGATTTATGCTGGAATTTAGCCACTGCCTTTGCAAAGACTTTGTTGCATAGAGTATATTTATCTGACCTTTCTTTGAAGAGACAATCCTATGGCAGCTCATAGGAACAAACGGGTCCTCCATGTAGAGAAGTTGGCATTTGGATGAGTGGCAGGAATTCTGGTGTTTCTTTGAATTTGATCCCTTAAGCTTGCACTGGCTGCCCTACTGCTAGGCTCAACACATCCTCAGCTGATAAGAAGGGATGGACATCCTGAGGGTGATATATGATATAGAATTTGAGGTGGCTTATCATTTTAATAAGAATCAGACTTAGGTCACTCAGGGTCCAAAAGTGTCATTGGAGGTGCCCAATGATGTTATGAGCTTGTTTATTTAATGAGCTTTATTAACACCAGGCACCTAGGGAGGCAAGGGAGTGTTGTGGTCAGTGAGGGAGATAGATACACTTAAAGGCCCCAAGAGCCCATGTTTTGCAAAAGCAAAGTGAGGAGTTATTTGTTCTCTTAAGAGAATTTCATCTTGTTGGATTTCAATGGCTCAGGCAGACCTCCATTATTGGCACCCCTACTTCCATAAGGCAGGTTGACTATTTGATGGATCTAATCTAGTTTTTTAGGTATACCTTTCTATGAAAGAGTTCTGCTATTCTCATAAAACAAATCCCAAACTCACATGCTGCATGAGGCTTAGTCAGATGGGACCCTGAAGGAAAGGGTCAGGGCAACTACAGGGCACACACCTTCCCGGTGTCTCCTCCTACAGAGCCCTGCCTCGCTTATACTGCATTCACTGTGATCAGCCCCAGACAGTACCTGCACCCTCCTCTCCAGAGATCCCAGGCCTTACCACCTAACCCCCAGAGATGGGGTGTGAAGGGAGAGTGGAAAAGCTGTTTTGGTCATGATTTTTTCCCTATCATATTAAACTACTTTTCCCAGGAATATCTTTAGGCAAGGATATCCAAGGTCATGGAGGCTGAATTGCCTCCTCTCTACCCACCTGGAGCTTTTCTCCTTCTAGCTACACCTCAGCTCTCTTGAGAGGGTGCTGTTTGAGGATTAAGTGGTTCCTAGAAATCTCTGCCTATAGAGATTTATGCTTCCTAGGTGAACCATTGGCCACTCCAAACTGGCTGGTCTGCTTCATTTAAACAAGTTATCTGTCCATGCCCAGTGCTTTCCTCCAAAGATGTCTAAGAACAATACATTTAAATGGGATACAATAACATAAATTTGTCAAAGGAAAAGATGAGGGTGTTCTGTAGAGACTGGTGTTAGCTGACGTAAGTAAAGTCAATTAGGGCCACCACTGGGTGCCCAAGGAGTGCTATCTTGTTAATGGAGTTCCTCACTGAGTTACTTTCTGAAGTTCCTTTCCAGAAGTGAAATTAAAATCACACAATTAAAATGTTCACAGTTGGGGTTTGATGTTCTTAAACTGATTGAAAGATGAAGTGGACATGCCAACATTTGGGAAAAACAATTGTCTCTGTAATTAAATGCAATTAACTGATAACTGTTTGCTTTTCTCCACGTAAGACTGATTGAAATGCTAAAAATTTAAAAAACGTGTTTCCATCTGATTTCTCTTTCCACCCTAACCAAAAATGTTACCGCTACATGAAAACTGCCAAGGTAGGTGATTTAGCACATCAACTATACAACCAATGTCAGAGGTGAACACATCAAGAAAATTGGAGAGAAACAAGTTGGAAAAAACAGAGCTCCAGGCTGCTCACTGCACATAATTTCTCCTAAGCCCATATAGGAGAAATTTTGCATTTTTCCAATAGAAAATAAACCTAACAATTCTTTCTGTAGCTGATCTCTAAGAGAGGAGCCATGGAATGTGATAACCAAAATGTAGTTTCCAAATGTGAGAATAAAAGTTGCGTTCACTCTAAGAAGACAAGCAACCCAATTAAAAAATGGGCAAAGGACTTCAACAGACACTTCTCCAAGGAGAACATACAGAGGGTCCAGAGACACATGAAAATATGTTCAGTATTACTAGCTATCACAGAGATGAAAATTAAAACCACAATGAGATACCACTTCACACCGGTCAGAATGGCCATCATAAACAAAGCAATAAACAAGAGTTGGAGAGGTTGTGGAGAAAAGGAGACCCTAGTGCACTGTTGGTGGGAGTGCAGACTGGTACAACCACTATGAAAAACAGTATGGAATATCCTCAGAAAACTAAAAATGGATCTGCCTTTTGACCCAGCAATTCCACTGCTAGGATTATATCCTAGGAACCCTGAAACACCAATGCAAAAGAACCTATGCACCCCAATGTTCATAGCAGCACAATTTATAATAGCCAAGTGCTGGAAGCAACCTAGGTGCCCATCAGTAAATGAATAGATCAAAAAACTATGGTACATTTACACAATGGAATTCTGTGCAGCAGAAAGAAAAAGGAGCTCCTACCCTTTGGGACAGCATGGATGGAACTGGAAAGCATTATGCTATGCAAAATAAGCCAAGCAATGAAAGACAAATACTATATGATCTCACCTTTTTTAGATTTTAATTGTTGTTCTTGTACAGTTTTCTGTCTTTGCTCCCATCCCAGCCCACCACTCCAGCCCTACCCACCATGATCTCACCTTTAACAGGAACCTAATCAACAAAACAAACAAACATGCAAAATATAATCAAAGACACTGAAATTGAGAACAGGCTGACAGTGACCAGAAGGGAGAGGGGAGGGAATTTCAGGGGAGAAGGATGAACGGTTTGCAGGAACAAGTATAAAGGACACATGGACAATAACAAGGGGGGCGGGTGGAAACAGGAGGGAGGTGGGGAGGGCTGGGGTGTGGGCTGGGATGGGTGTAAGAGGCAGAAAACTGTACTTGAACAATTAAAATAAAAACAAAAAATAAAATTTAAAAAGTTGAGCTCATTATCCACATAGACCAATGGAACAGAACAGAGAGCCCACAAATAAACCCAAGTGTCTATGGCCAATAATATTTGACAAAATGGGAAGAAGCATAAAACAGAGTAAAAATAGCCTCTTCAACA
>PVKU01004991.1:84475-114806 GCA_004027475.1 Anoura caudifer
AAAGAAAGAAAGAAAGAAAGAAAGAAAGAAAGAAAGAAAGAAAGAAAGAAAGAAAGAAAGAAAGAAAGAAAGAAAGAAAGAAAGAAAGAAACTCAATCACTAACTTACACCATACACAAAAATAAATTCAAGGTGGAGAAAAGACTTAAATATTAGTCATGACACCATAAAAGTCCTAGAGGAAAACATCTGCAGGAACATCTCAGACATTCCACACAACAACATCTTCACTGATATGTCCTCTAAAGTAAGGGACATAAAGGAAAGAATAAACAAACGGGATCTCATCAAATTAAAAAACTTCTGCATGGCTAAAGTAAACAGCATTAAAATGAAAAGAGAACCAACTATATGGGAAAACATATTTGCCAATGACAATTCAGACAAGGGTTTGATCTCCAAAATATGTAAAGAACTCACATAACTCCACTCCAGGAAGACAAAAAACCTAATTAAAAAATGGGCAAAAGACTTGAACAGATACTTCTCCAGGGAGGACATACAAAGGGCCCAGAGACATATGAAAAGACACTCAGCATCACTAGCCATCAGAGAGATGCAAATTAAAACCATAATGAGATACCACTTCACACCTGTCAGAATGGTCATCATAAACAATTCAACAAACAAGGGTTGGAGAGGATGTGAAGAAAAGGGAACCCCAGTGCACTGTTGCTGGGAATGCAGACTGGTGCAGCCACTGTGGAAAACAGTATGGAATTTCCTCAGAAAACTAAAAATGGATCTGCCTTTTGATCCAGCAATTCCATAGCTGGGATTTTATCCTAAGAACCCTGAAACACCAATGCAAAAGAACCTATGCACCCCAATGTTCATAGCAGCACAATTTATAATAGCCAAGTGCTGGAAGCAACCTAAGGGCCCATCAGTAAATGAGTGGATCAAAAAACTATGGTGCATTTACACAATGACATATTACACAGCAGAAAGAAAGAAGGAGCTCCTACCCTTTGCAAGAGGAGGGAGGGAACTGGAGAGCATCATGCTAAGTGAAATAAGCCAGGCAGTGAGGGACAAATACCATATGATCTCAACTTTAAGTAGAACCTAATCAACAAAACAAACAAACAAGCAAAATATAACCAGAGACATTGAAATTGAGAACAGGCTGACAGTGACCAGAGGGGAGGTAGGAGGGGATAATGGGGGGAAGGGTTTTCAGGAACAACTATAAAGGACAGATGGACAAAACCAAGGGGGTTGGTAGAAGCAAGGGAGGCAGGTGGGTTTTGCTGGGGTGGGGATGGAGAGGTGGGGGGTAAATGCAGACAACTGTAATTGAACAACAATAAAATAATTTTTTTTTTAAGTTGAGTTCATTATCTTTCTTAAAAACATTTTTTCTAATTATTATAGAAAAATCTGGAAAATGATAAAAGAGTAAAGAGGAAAAACTTTCTCATAATCTTACCACAGAGATAATCACTGAGCATTTTCTTTTTTTCTATTACACATACATATTTTAATTAATATTGAATATATGTTTTACATGTAGTCTGATTTTTGCTTATTATAAATATTTTTCTTGCTATTAAAAATTCATAAATGCTTTTTGAAATATCCAAATAAAATCTCATTATATGGACTTACTACTATTTACTTGATCATCCTCTTGTTATTGGGCATATAAGTTATTCACAGTATTTTTCTATTATAAAACTACAGAATGAAATATCTTCTTGTAAAAATATCTGCCTATTATTTTGGATTTTTTTCCTTAGGAAGCTTTCTTATAAGTGCAATTTCCTGGGCCAGATATTAGAATCATTTTTTAATTCTAATTTTTTGAGGCTTCTGAGAGTATTTTCATGTACCGTCAAATTGCCCTCCAGAAAGTTGACCAATTTATATTTTCATCAGCAGGGTAAGAAGGTATCCCATTTCACAAATTCCCTACAACATTGAATATTGTCTCTACCAGAAAAACTTAAAACTCTTCCCAGAGAAAGCTCATATTTTCACAGATCATATGGGTCTGCGGTAAATTGAAACCAATCTTTAAATGCTAGGTCTCTGGCTATGCTTCTCAGCCAGGGTGAGGGCACATTGAGGCCAGCACCAGGTTGGTGCCCACCAGGGCAGCTGAATTACTGTCATGAGCAACTGGAGAGCAGTACATCTGCTGTCATCCATAAGGACATCTGAATATCATATTAATACATAGCCTTTAAAAGTTATAGCAGGAAGACTCTATATAAGTTTCTATAAGTTGCTATAACTTGTAAAGCCATACAAACAAGAGTGCTAAACTGTGAACTTAAGAGTAGGTGTGTAAATATTTTTAATCTATATTACTTGGAAAATAAAATAATAACCACATAAAATAAAATTTAAAAAATATATAGAGTCTGCTCCACTGTCACGCATATCCCTTTCTATCTTTTCCAGCTGTGCTGGCTGAAGATGGACATGAGGTCATTCTAGAGAAGATAGAAGACTGGAATGTGGTAGAACTCAAGGTGAATGAAGAAGTTGTCTTCCACTGCAACATCAAAGACTTGGAATTTGGTAGAGCCTTCCTCCCTGGATTTTGCTTTCTCTCAAGTGTCCTCAGTTTCTAGTTGAAGGGGTCAGTGTGTCATGCCCAGATTCCAATTGGGTCTCTTTCTGAGTCCTAAATTCTTACTTAAAGCCCTGTGCTTTGCAACATGTGAATGGGCACATCCTAAAACACACACAGTAAAGTACTTAATGCTCTAGGCTTCTTTCCAAAATACTGGGAACAGAAAAAGGACAAAGAGAAAATGAAGTTTGAGTTCTAGACTCCAAATGATACGACGGGAATTTAGGGATAATAGGTTTTGGGCAGTTTTGCATTTTAACGTGTTTTATTATTGGCTGCCTTCAAAACAGTTTTTGTTTCATTTGATGACCCCATCTAGCTTAATAAGACAGAGTTGGTATTCCAGTAGTATATGGTGCCATCTGCAACATTCTAAGGACTTCTTTGCCCTGGTAAGTTGCTGGCCTAGCAGGCTGGCATCAGGCATGCCTCACTCTGCTCTAAAGTAAAGCTTTTGCAATCCACTAATATTCTTTTAAAGGCTAGTTAACCATTAACATGCCTGTGCACTTTGAAAACACTCTCCCAAGTGGAAGCCATATGTGTGTCTTATTTGGCATTAAATTGTATGTAAAGCCACAAGAAAATTTTATTTCTTTCCCTAGGAGGTGATGGTAAACTAGACCGTCTGTGCCAACAGGCCAGAGTAGCTGTGCTAAATGCCTACTGATCTCCTCGTTGGAACAGGCATCTCAAATCAAAAGAACAGCAACTGCCTCCGTGGTTCAGTGATGCAAACAAAACAGGCTCCACAGTCAGAACAAGGCAACACCAGTCTGTCCTTCAGCTTACACAGGATAGGATTTGTCACCCAACAGCAAGAAAATGGGACCCACAGAAACAATGCAACCTCATCATTTGCAGTTTCTTTTCATCTAAATCCATAGGGAGAGCCCTCCAATATCAAGTACATGTTGAGCTGAAGGAAATAATAAAGTGCAACCTAATAACAAAGCTCTATCTCTTATTAATAACACATAGTTGCCAGAAACATCTGAGATTCCATTTTATTGTTAGCAAAGAGCTATGAACAGGT
The DNA here is from genome assembly GCA_004027475.1 of Anoura caudifer. Taxonomy (NCBI): domain Eukaryota; kingdom Metazoa; phylum Chordata; class Mammalia; order Chiroptera; family Phyllostomidae; genus Anoura; species Anoura caudifer. The sequence goes on from PVKU01004991.1 coordinate 88,096, forward strand.
AAAATTGGAGATGAGCAGGAAGGGGTGGAGGTGGAAGAGAAAATAGTGGCCTTTGAAAAACTGAACAAAGTTAATGTCAGTATTTGGAAATCTGGCTAACCTGCAGGTTTATTTCTTGTTTCCAATGGAATACTATTTAAAATATTAATAGACAATTACCTGAAATCAAATTATCAGGTATCCTTAAGAAAATTATCTGCCTTATTTTGCATTGGCCAGTTCAACACGCTCTTCTGAAAGGGGCCCAAAAGAGGCCAAGGCAGAAGGGTAAAGTGTCTCTCCTGTCCCTCTGAAGGCAAAGACATGGAGTTAAAGATGGGTTTTAGTTATGGTCAGTGGAAAACCCAGCCATGTCAAAATGATGTTCTTTTTACTTTCAGATCTATGTACAACACTGCAGCATATATTCTTAGCTATACAGTAAAAAGAGAGGAGAAATGCAGATATTAATGTAATGACATTAAATGTGAGGTTGTGGTAAGAAAGCATCACACCTTTGAGAAGAAAGTTGCATGGAAGACTCTGGGCTAGTGTTAAAAGAAGGGCTTTCAGAGTTCCATAAGGTGGCTACTAGTTCTGAGCTTGTACCCCTCAGGGGAGTGACAACCTACTTCCTGTGGCTTTCCAGAACCTGGAGAATTATCCTTCCCATTGCTGCAGGCAGCCTCACACCCACTGCCTCCTCCCCAAACTTGAAAGGTATCTAGAACTTGATAGAAAACACTTGTACAAGTTCTTTCTCACACGTGATAAAATAGGGATATAATTTTCATTTTCAGCACAAACTTCACTTATTGGATTTTACTCAGAGATGATGAATCACTTAGGACGGTTTGGAAATATTTAATCATCCTTACCGGGAACCTGAGGCTAAAAAAATTCTTCTCCCTGGTGTCTGGTGCCAGTTTTCACACATCTTTAGCAACCCTAGAATTAATCTTTTTCTCAAAGGCCAGTAAGTTATTAATGTAGCCTTCTATCTTTGTTTTCATATAAACATTTTATTACAAAAGAAATGCATTTTTATTACAGTAAATTGGAAAAATAAGGTAAGAATAAAATATAAATTTGATAATATTTTGCTATTTTCAATTTGGGTTTTTCTATTTACTATGTCTAAATATATATAAAGAGATAAACATGTAGAAGTTGATATCACCAACTTGGGATCATGTTGTATGTACCCAATTATCTCTTTTTTTTTTAACTTAAGATTTTTATGTTGAGCTTCTTACTGTAACTGTCTAAGAATTCTATCTTATATCAGGAAATTTCTTCCTGTTTTAACTGTGATTCCTACTTTCACTGCCAAAACTTCTTCTGCTGAGAAATAAAATTTCAAGCTTTCCCATTTGCACTTGGTCCTGTAAGTTCAGCTCCAAAGACAGTGAACCCTCCTTAGACTCTGGGCCATGAACTTGCAAAAGCACTCCCCATGGCAGCCACCCTGCCCTCCTTCTTCACAGACCCCCTCAGCCTGTATTTGTGGCCTCAGAGCAGCTTCCCACTTCCACCAGGGCCTACTCTTCTTCCTTCCATGAACAGAGCAGAAGGACAGATGAGATGAGATTGCACATGGATTCTAAGAAAGACCAGAGTGCATAACACTTCTGGCAGATGCTGTATTCAGGATATGGTGTTCCAGTTTAAATCAAAGTTAAACAGTGTTTGAATATAAATCCTTATTACTTGAAAAGCTACAGGGTTACCTCAGGGTGGTGGCTGAGAGAGGTGGGTGGGGTGGGTAAAGGGAGGAGGCCTGCAGGACTCTCATTTCTTCCATACTATATGTGTTTTCAGTCATGGAATTGATTTTTATTTGCATGGGGGTGGTATTTTTCAAATACACATTTAAAATAAAATCAATTAAGCCAAAAATAAAACTGGAATTTGACTTTGAGGTCATCTGTCTATATGACCTAACCCTTCTCTGTCATAGAGTAGGAAGAGCTTTCTCTTTGAAAATGCAAAATATAACCAGAGACATTGAAATAAAGAACAGAGTGATAGTAACCAGAGAGGAGGGGGGCAGGGATAATGGGAAAAAGGGGAAGGGTCATCAAGGAACATGGATAAAAGACACATGGACAAAACCAAAGCGGGTAGGATAGGGGTTAGCAGGTGGGAGTGGGTGGGGCAGGGTAGGGGTGGGGGGAAATGGAGATAACTGTTCTTGTAACAACTGTTCTCTGTAACAACTGTTCTTATGTAACAGTTGTTACAAGAACAACTGTTCATATAACACAACTGTTATAAGGACAACTGTTCTTATAACAATTATTGTTTTTTAACAACATTAAAAAAAGAAATTTGTAAATAAATAAGGTAATAATTTCTGAGTCTAAAGAAATGTACCACTTCCGGTCAAGGTGGTGGTGTAGGCAGACATGGCTCACCTTCTCACACAACCACATCAAAATTACAACTGAGACATAGAACAACAATCACTCAGAACCATCAGAAATTGAGTTGAATGGAAGTCTGAGAACTATGGAATTAAAGAAACCACATCCATATAGACTGGTAGGAGAGGCACAGATGTGGAATGGGCTGCTCCCACACCCACATGTGATAGAGAAAAATTCAGGAGAGATATTTCAGGAGCAAGAAGTCTCAGCCACACACCAGTCCCCCCAGGCCAGGGTTTCAGTGCCAGAAAGAAGTCTCCTCAACTTCTGGCTGCAAAACCAGCAGCTTTTGAGTCAGTGGAAGAAACTTCTGCAGCCCCAAACAGTTCCTCTTAAAGAACCCACATATAGACTCGTCTACTCAGACTCACTCCTTCTGAGCTCCAGTACCAGATAGCAGATTGAAAGGCACCAGTAACATACTGGGAGAAACCAAAGTGTTTGGCATCAAGGGGACCAGAGGCCACTGACCCTTTTCTAAACCCTCGCTGCACAGAGCAAAAAAGCCAGCAAGCTGGTGCCTTATCTAAGTCTCCATCAACCTAGCTACTACTGTTTGACCTGCCCTGGAGATCCCCAGAGACTCTACCCCAACTTACCAATGACACAAACTGCATTTCCATATGAATGGCTGGTCTTGGCTCACAGTGCACCACTTCCTAAATCCTCTCAAACAAGTAACAGCTGGCCTCAGTGAGCCTCAGGCCCAAAACTAGCAGCACCAGCCTAAATTCACAGTTTGCCTTTGCTTGGGAGTCTCCAAGCCCAGCCCAAGTAGCAGCCATCTCAGATTGCTTTACAGCTCATGCAGGGTGGCTCTGGGAAAAACACAGATGGGGACTGACCTTGGCCTGCACCAGCCAGGAAATGCCAGGGCCAGCACACCCAGTGGACAGCTACAGACCACGTCCTAGCACCACCACCTTGACCATGGAGGATAGAGGTTGGTGGTAAGTGGTCACAGCCAATTCTTGCAGCTAACTGGCCTAGATAGATCTCTTCCATTCATCTGTCAACAGCACACAAGTCTCAACTACTAGAGGAGGGTATACTCAGCCCACACGAAGAACACACCTCAAGTACCCAGCTCGGGTGATAGAGGAGGTTGTGCCACTAGACCCTACAGGACACCTACTATACTAGGCCACACTACCAAGACACAGAGTCAAAGCAGGTCTACCTAATACATAGAAACAAATACAGGGAGGCTACCAAAATGAAGAGACAAAGAAATATGGTGCAAATGAAGGAACAGATCAAAACTCCAAAAAAAGAACTAAACAAAATGGAGCTCAGCAATCTATTAGGTGCAGAGTTCAAAACACTGTTTATAAGGATGTTCAAGGAACTTTGTAAGGACCTCAGCAGCATAAAAGAGATCCAGTCAGAAATGAAGGGTACATTAATTGAAATAGAGAACAATTTACCAGGAAACAACAATAGAGTGGATGAAGCGGGGAATCACATCAATGATTTGGAACATAAGGAAGTAAAAAATGACCAATCAGAACAACAACAAGAAAAAAGAATACAAAGAACTGAGGCTAGTATAAGCAGCCTCTGGGACAATTTTAAGAGGTCCATCCAATAGTTGTATCATAGGGGTGCCAGAAGGAGAAGAGAAAGAGCAAGGAATTGGAAGTCTATTTGAAAAAATAATGAAAGAAAACATCCTTGATTTGATGAATGAAAGACACATGCAAGTTCAGGAAGCCCACAGAGTCCCAAACAAGATGGATGAAAAGAGGCCCACCCCACAACATATCATAATTAAAATGCCAAAGGTTAAAGATAGAGAGAATCTTAAAAGCAGCAAGAGAAAAGAAGTTAATTACCTACAGGGGACTTCCCATAAGACTGTCAGCTGATTTCTCAAAAGGAACTTTGCAGACTGGAAGGAATTGGAAAGAAATATTGAAAGTCATGAAAAGCAGGGACCTACAGCCAAGATTGCTCTACCCAGCACAGCTATCATTGAGAATCAAAAGGCAGATAAAGGCCTTCCCAGACAAGAAAAAACTAAAGGAGTTCATCATCACCAAAGCATTTTATATGAAACATTAAAGGTACTTATTTGACAAAAAGAATATAAAAAACATGAACAATAAAATGGCGAAAATACTTATCTATCGACAATTGAATCAAAAAAAAAAAAAAAAAAAAAAAAAAAAAAAAAAAAAAACCTAACCAAATAAGAACAGAGACAGAATCATGGATATAGAGAGCATTTTTTAAAAATATATATTTTATTGATTATGCTATTACAGTTGTCCCATTTCCCCCTTTTATTCCCCTCTGCCCTGCACACCCCCTCCCACCCGCATTCACCTCCTTTAGTTCATGTCCATGGGTCACACATATAAGTTCTTTGGCTTCTACATTTCCTATACTATTCTTACCCTCCCCCTGTCTATTCTCTACCTACCATTTATGCTGTTTACTCTCTATACCTTTTCCCCCTCTCTCCCCAACTGATAACCCTCCATGTGATCTCCATTTCTGTGTTTCTGTTTCTGTTCCAGTTGTTTGCTTAGGGTTTTTTGTTGTTGCTGTTTTAGGTGTGGTTGTTAATAACTGTGAGTTTGTTGTCATTTTACTGTTCATAATTTTTATCTTCTTTTTCTTAGATAAGTCCCTTTAACATTTCATATAATAAAGGCTGGGTAATGATGAACTTCTTTAACTTGACCTTATCTGAGAAACACTTTGTCTGCCCTTCTATTATAAATGATAGCTTTGCTGGAGAGAGTAATCTTGGATGTAGGTCCTTGTCTTTCAAGACTTCAAATACTTCTTTCTAGCCCCTTCTTGCCTGCAAGGTCTCTTTTGAGAAATCAGCTGACAGTCTTATGGGAACTGCTTTGTAGGTAACTGTCTCCTTTTCTCTTGCTGCTTTTAAGATTCTCTCCTTCATTTTAATCTTGGCTAATGTAATTATGATATGCCTTGGTGTGTTCCTCCTTGAGTCCAATTTCTTTGGGACTCTCTGAGCTTCCTGAACTTCCTGGAAGTCTATTTCCTTTCCCAGATTGGGGAAGTTCTCCTTCATTATTTGTTCAAATAAGTTTTCCATTTCTTGCTCTTCCTCTTCTCCTTCTGGCACCCCTATGACTCAGATGTTGGAATGTTTAAAGATATCCTGGAGGTTCCTAAGCCTCTCCTCATTTGTTTGAATTCTTGTTTCTTCATTCTGTTCTGGTTTAATGTTTCTTTTTTCCTTCTGCTCCAAACCGTTGATTTGAGTCCTGGTTTTCTTCCCATCACTGTTGGTTTCCTGTAGATTTTTCTTTATTTCACATAGTGCAACCTTCATTGCTGCTTGGGTCTTTTTTATGATGTTGAAGTAACCACTGAGTTCCTGGAGTATCATAATAACAAGTGTTTTGAACTGTGTATCTGATAAGTTGGCTATCACTTTATCACTTAGTTGTATTTTTTGGGGGGGCTTTGAACTATTCTTTCATTTGGGTCATTTTTTTTTGTCTCAGTGTGCCTGTTACATAGTAAGGGGCAGAGCCTTAGGTGTTCACCAGGGCAGAGCAACCCACATCGCTGCATTGTGACTTGGTATGCAGGGGACCGGTTGGTGAGGGAACAGTGCCACTTGCTCTGCTCTCTGTCAGCTTTAGTCACTTCACCTGCTACCCACAATCAAATTGAACCCTTCTGGTGCTGATTCCCCAGTGGGTGGATTTGGGATTTGTGTACATTCTAGGACGCTATGGGTCTCTCCAACAAACTCTCCTGTGAGGCTGGGAGTTTCTTCCACTGCCACCTCAACCACCACAGGTGTTTTCAGTCAGAGGCTTTGAGGCTTTATTTCCCAGTACTGGAACCCTGGGTTGTGCAGTCTATCTCACTCCTTAGTTGTTCCTCCCAGTTTATCTGCATGCGAATGTGGGACTGCCCAGTCTGCAAGCCACTGCCTCACCCAGTCCACCAGCTGCCATGTAGTCTGACCCCCTCCTCCAGCTGTAGCCTTGCCGGGAATCCTCTCTACCTGGCTGCCTGTCTCTGCCTCTCCTACTGGTCTGGATGAATGTTTCTTCTTTAACACCTTGGTTGTCAGACTTCCATACAGTTTGATTTTTCTGTCAGTTCTGGGTTGTTTTTTTTTTTTTGTTTTGTTTTTAAATTTGTTGTTGTCCTTCTTTAGTTGTGCAAGGAGGCACAGTGTGTCTACCTATGTCTCCACCTTGGGTGGAAGTCCCAGAGAGCATTTTTTGATGATTGCCATATGGGTGGGGGGTGTGGGGGAATGGTTGAAGAGGTGAGGGGATTAAGAAGTACAAATAGGTAGTTACAGAATAGCCATGGGGATGTAAACTACAGTATAGGAAATGGAGTAGCCAAAGAACTTATATGCGTGACCCATGGACATGAACAATGATGAGGGGATTGCCTGAGGGAGTTAGGGGTGCTGGCTGGATGGAGATAAAGGGAGGAAAATCAGGACAACTGTAATAGCATAATCAATAAAACATAATTTTAAAAAACTAAAAAGAAGGAAGGGAGAGAAAAGGAATGTACCCTCAACCTTCTCATCTATCTCCCTCTGTCTTATGTATTTTTGCACGTCTTCCTGCAGAAAATGAGAAAATACAGCTTGCTCTCAATTGAAAGCAAAAGATAGACATTCAAATACCTTTTAACCCTCTTAAAAATGCCACTTAATTAAGTCAAATTTTAACTTCTATAAGATGCCAATTTTATTGTTATTGGAACATGTAAAGAATGTGTCTTTTTAGAATAACTCATTAGTTTTTAAATGAAATTTTTGAACCCCTAAGTTTTTTTTCATCTAGTTTTTAAATTTTTAAACAATGGAAATTTTTAGGGGCCTCTCTGGGCTTGCTGCCTGAGGCCTCACTGGCTATACCTGCTCTCTTGGTGGATTCACCTTAAAAACATTAAAAAACAATATTTGTGACAAGGCCACATATATATAAGAAAACTATATTTAAAAATCAGTTTCCAGTGTAAGCTACTGGAACAGTTGAATACTGAGGGGATGGAGAGGACCTCAAAGGATACTACATATCCTTGGAAGCAAAAGCTACACCCACAGACACATATCCCAAGCAAAGTAATACTGGGACTTTGTACTCAGATGTACCTGCCTGAGACAATCAGCCCTAGCTTGTGAGTTTTGTGGGCACCATGAGGGAGAACAGCTCAGGTGACAACAGATATATACCCTGTGGTGCCAAGCTTCTGGAAAAAAACACAAAGTTGATCAAATCCAGATGCAAGACAAGAAAATGTTAGCCGAGTTTGCTGGCATAGGCATGGAGAAATTTTCTTCCCAAATGGCATGAACGTTTCATGGAAAAGAGTCTATTTTCAGTTATTTGGATAGCAGTGTGATCAGGTGCTCCAGTCTAGTTGTGAGCTGAGCTCTGACTGAGGAGGGGGACCTGATTCTCTTCTCTGTGGGCCAGAGGTCCTTTCCTCATCCCTGAGGTCGCAGACTCAGGAAAAGAGGCAGGCTGAATGGTACTATACTGGTGAAAGGAAACAGCATAAGGACACTTGTGTCAGGGGTACACCAGGGGCATAGGCTGGGATGGCCTTGCAAAGCAGGTATCCAGCTGCTGCTGTGCAGGAAGAGGCAGGACTGGTAATATTGTTACGGAAAATAATTCGGAAAATAATGACGCTGGCACGATTCAGGGTAACGGAGTGAGGTTTTATTACACGCGCAGACCCAGAGGAGGCAGTCTCCAAATTCTGGGCCCCGATCCTTGGCTGAGCAGGGCTTTTATTGCTCTCCGGATGCCCTATCCTACGTTGCAGAAGTAGGAGGTACAGAAGCTGATGCAAAAATAACTCTAGGGTTGAGGTGTCCTTATCGGAAGCTGGGTGTACAGAAGCCAAAGCAGAAGTTATGACTACCTAACCGAAACCAGACGGTTTGGCGATCTCTAAGTAATCTAAACAAAACTCTTTCCCAGTTCCCGGTTCCTCTTCTGGGTCACCTTGTCCTAGTTGACTTTTCTTCTACAATATCAGTCTCCTGAATTTTTCCAGAAAAGCCAGAAAGCTGGATTTTATTTGAAACTTTTGATTTTATAGTGCTGGCTCAAGTTTTTGAAAAATACAATGTCAACCACAAAACAAAAAGCAAAACAAAAACACCACATCTGGCCCATTAGCCGGGCAATCATCTGTTCCTGTTTGCCCAGGACCACTCTTGCTTACTCCATTGGTTGGGATGCGGTTATCCCCATAAATGACAAGGCCACCCTTTCATGAGGCCCATAGCCCTCTTGTCTACAATGCTGATGTGTGTCGGCTACTCTTTGTCCTAGTGAAATGACTTGACCCAACCATTTGGTTATACAAATCACAAGCAAAAACTGTTTGCAGATCTGTGACATGAAGACATTTGGGAACCCAAGCCCTAATCAGGCTTATTGTTCTCTGTGACAAAGTATGAGGGGGCCTAGCTCTAGGCAGAGCTGTGTCCCCAAGATCATACTTCCTGATAGGAATGGTCCTTCCCTAAGTGAGGTTTTGGACTGCCTTTACCCACACAGTTATAGACCTTTTCAAAAATGTATGTTTCTGTTTGAGTGGCTCTTCAGAAAAGGCCAAGCTAAGACCCAGAAGACTAAAGAAGAATGGTAAGACCCAATGCCCTCTTCACACAGGAGTAACAAGATGGGAGAAGCTCGGGAAAATCTGTATTACCGATGCCCCCAGTATATAACATTTAAGACCAAAAATGTCTGACTCTAAGGAATGCTCTGATGTTGCAGTTTCTTGTAGGTAGATTCTGGGACCCATTCACATGCTCTTATTTAATGAGTCTGAGATGGGATTCAGGAATCTGCATTTTAATATGTGCTTCAATTGATTCCAATCATGTAGGCCATGTTAGTCTGATAAAAGTGGTGCTGGGGTATTAGGGCCAGACCACATTGCTCTAGGGAGAGGTGGGGATTTCCATGTGAAGGTGATGGAGGTATTCTCCCTCAGTCATCCTGGGCAGGGCTAGGAAGATTATTTCTAGATAAGTGAGATGGAATGTTTCTTCCCCCTGGACCCCATATCCTTGGGTCTGAATTCCAAAGAGCCTAGAAGGGCTTGGAAATCCCCTTAGGATGTGAGAGGTCTCCAAAGCCTGGAAATTGGGGATTAGGCAGGAAAGTGTTCTGTGGCTCGTACCCAATGAGTGTGACCAGTGATTCCAGAAGTTCCAACAAGCTCTTGATATCTAAACTGTGATATGGGGACATAAGAGACTTTTCTTTAAGGTCTACCTCTACTCCTGAGCTGGAAGGAACAACAGGGGGAAGCCAAGTACCCATAAGGTGAGCAGAGCAGCAGCAGAGGCCTTAGAAGACAATGACCCTGGAACCTGCTGGAGGTGACTCTGGGCGATGTGGACAAAAACCTCCCAGAGGCCCAGAGCAGTGTGGAAGACCATAGAGGTACACCTCCCCCCACACTCCTGTCCATAGAAGGGGGCACATAGAAGGGGGCACATAGAAGGGTATGGACTTGTCCTTAACCATGCAGGAGGACATATCTGAACAAACTTGGACTTTTGTTGCTAATCTTTCATATGTACCGATGAACACAGAACAGTCAGGTAACATTTGGGTTGTATATGTGAAAATTATTTGCCTTTCTATAAATATCTATCAAAAATATATTCTTACAATAGTAGGTCTTTTACTTTGGATAAAAAACAATCTTCCTTACTTGGCAGAACAGGCCAACTACCAAAAGCAGTGACTCTCAAGAGCAGAAGATGGCTGAGAAGCAGGGCACACCTCCCCAAGGATGGGTCTGATTTTGGCCTTGTTTGACATGCAGACACCCTCTGTGCAGACTAAGGTGATGTACTCCTCCTCCCCAGGGGGTAACCTGCAGCTAAGTGAACTGATGTGAGCATATTTTGAATGAGGAAAACCAAGCTGAAGACTATAGAATAAATTTTTTATGAAGTGCTTCTTTATCCCTTAACTTATTTTAAACTTTAGAGTATATTTATGAACTACTATAACTACTGTGCTACAAGTTGGTCCCCAAATTTATTATGGCTTTACATTTAAGTCTTACACTGACCTAGACCTTATTCTACACACAAAACCTAGGTAACCCAATTTTCTCACTGTCCTCAACATAAGTTACACTTTTCTTTTTTCTGCCTTTCTCATGCTGCTTTCTCATCCTGGGATGTCTGTGCTGTGCCCTCTGGCTGACAAAATCTTACTTAGCCTTCGTTTCCTCAGCCACTTATCAGGCCCTCTTCACAGTGGTTGAAACTAGTTAGAAATGGGAAATTGTAATGGTCAATGTTATGTGTCAGCTTAACTGAGACATGTGCTACCCAGATGTATGCTTAAACATTATCTTGGGTGTGTCTATGAGGGTGTTTGTGGAAGCGATTAACATTTGAATCTGTAGACTTAGAGAAACAAGACTGCTCTCTCCAATGTGCCTGAGCTTTGTGCAACTGGTCCTGGGCCGAAAGGGAACAAAAGGCAGGGTGAGGGAGAATTTACTCTCTCTCTGCCTGACTCTTTTTGAGCTGGGACCTTGGTTATCCCTGCACTCAGACTGGAACTTACACCATCAATTGATTCTCCTGGTTCTCAGGCCTTTGCATCTGGACCAAAAATGACACCACTAGCTGTCCTGAGTCTCCAGCTTGTAGACAGCAGATTGTGGGACTTCTCAGCCTCCAAAATCGTGTAAGCCAATTTTTAATAATAAATTTATATATATATATAACCACACATATATTACATAATAAATATGTAATATATGTATGTATACACAAATATAAATGCACATATATTTGTAATATTTGTGTATTTAGTATGTGCATATATCTATATATAGATAAATAAATAAATTTATAAGGAATTGGCTCATGTTATTATGGAAACTAAGAAGTCTCACAATCCACCATCTGAAAGCTGGAGATGGATATATATGTGGTCTGTCCAAAAGGTATCCAACCATGTACCATTAAAAATAGAGGCATTTATTAAAGAATATACAGGATACGAGAAACCTTGCACATAGAACAATGATGCCTCAGTCCCCTTCAAAGCAGGCATCTTCGGATCTCACAGTTTTACCAATTGCCATCAGCTGCCCCATTGTATTTTCCTGAATCTCATCTATGATCTGAAATCTCTTTTAGTTTGGGGAAAAGCCAGAAGTCACAGGGCATCAAATTTTGGTTGCAGTGGGGCTGAGTCACCTGGATGATTTGATGTTTCACCAAAAAACTCTGTATGAGATGTGATGCATGAGTGGGTGCATTGTCATAATGAAGCTGCCAGTCACCAGTTGCCCATAGCTGGGGCCTTCTGAATCATTTGAATAGTTTCTGCGGAGGAATGTTCAAGCTTTGCACAAACTTCGATGCAAATTTGTTTCTCTACTCACTCAGTCATTTTGAATGCCAATGGCCACACAGTGCAAATACTCACTCAACAACATCTACTGCTCCCACTAACTAGTACAGTGAAGTCATCATTGTTCACACATGCACATTCCAAACCATTCTCCTTGGCTGCCAATTACATTGATGTTATACAAACTGCTTTTGGTATGTTAACAATAGCTGGACTTTTTTCCAGACAGACTGCATATGTCCTGTTTCTCTGCTTCTCTGGGGAACCCTACCTAACACAAAAGTCTAGACTGTGTGTTCTTCAGTCACCAGCAATCCTGACTCCATCTACCTCACTGGCCCATCATCTTAGCATGGAGCTTCCTGGTCCATATGACTACTAAGCTACAGCCATCAGGTTTGTGTTGCAAGCAGCCAGAAAGAGGAAGAGGCAAAAAGGTGGGGGGTCCCATTTTCTTTAAGAAGAATTCTCAGAAACCCCACATGATCCTCCATTTACATGGCCAAACATAGCTACAATAGGGATTGGGAAATGAAGATGTTTGGTCAAGTAGCCATGTGCAGTAAAACATCTTATTTCTAAAAATAATGGGAAGAGTAGCTAATGGGAGGTGATTAGAAGCCTTAGACACATGCTAGCAAAAAGGAGATGCTCACAGGATGTCTGACAGATATATGTACTAAAAAAGACTCAGTCATCATGAAAGGCTTATGATGCCTGGTTGCCTGGTCTTGTGACATGCTGAATTCTGTAGATCTGGAAACATTTCTAGGCAGTTCAAAGTCCCTGTCATTGTACCTCCTTCTTCTCTAAGATACTACAGGGAGGCTCATGATAAAATATCAAGTCTCCACAAGTTAATCTATAAATGTAATGTTAGCCCAATTAAAATGTTGCCAAATTTTTTAAAAGAAGAAAAACTGATGATAAAGTTTATGTTGAAATATAAATAAACAATAGTAGTAAAAAATAATAGAAATCAGCAATCAACAGGAATGCAGGGTATGATAAAGGGCTTTTCAAATCCATGGGGAAGAGTCCTTGCTCTAAAAACACCATCAGACAACTGGATTGCCATCTGGAAGAAAGCCGGATTTCTAGTTAACCTTATATTATAATAAATTCCAGATGGATCAAATATTTAAACATAGTAAATAAAATCACAAACTTGAAATCTCTTTTAAATTTGGAGTGGAGAAGGCCTTTCTAAGTATGACTCAAAACCCAAAGACATAGTAGAACAAATGGACATATTCAACTCCATAAGAATAAAAATGATTTTGTGTTTTAAAAACTGTGAATAACATCAAAAGTTAAAATACAGATAAGGAAAAGCATTTTCAACTCATATCTTTAATCTATACAGAGCTCCCACAATCAATAAGAAAAAGACTAACAACGCAATAGAAAAAAAGCAAAGGACATGAAGAGACAACTTACAAAAAAGGAAATATAAATGGTCCTTAAACATAGGAAGAGGTGTTTAACCTCACTCATAATAAGATCAATGCAAATTGAAACTGAGATACTAAATCAAATAATGAGATAGCATTCTATGTTGGCAAGGATGTGGGAAATGGGCACTCATGCATGACTGGTGGCAATATAAATTGATAACATGTCTGCAGAGCAATTTGGCAATATTTGTTAAATATTGAAAGCATATATCTTTTGACTCAATAGATTCTTATCATAAAGATTTATATCAACACATATAAATTTATTTATGTACAAAAATTCTGTACTGAATGGCTTTTATTAAAAGACTGTGAAGTGCCCCATATATACTAACAAAGGACTGGTTAGATAAACCACAGTTCATTTATGCAATGGAGTCCTGTAAAAAGATAGAGATCTTTGTAGTGCTGTTCTGGAACTATTACCAAGATATATAGCTTAAGTAAAAAAAAACAAAACAAAACAGGAAATGCATGGTACAGAAGAGTGTATATACTATGTTACAACTTGTCAAAAAAAAGGAGAAAGTACATATGTATATAAATTAAATAAAATACATAAAAACAGGAAGTAGCTACCTCTAGATAGGGAGTCCCAGGTGAACAGAGGGACAGTGGTAAGAAGATCTTTTCACTATGCAACCTTTTTATCTTTTAAAGAGCATAGCAGAGAGTCATTGAAGACATAAAAAAACAGGAATCAACTGAAAGACTGTACCAAAGAGAAATTCCAATATGTGGAGAAAGATCCAAAAGTCAGTTCCCTCAAGAAAAGGTATTGGGTGAAGTTTGATCCTTACCTCATACCATATACAAAAACTAATTCCAAAATGGATGAAAGGACTGCTGGCCAAGATGGAGGTGTAGGTAGACACACTGTACCTCCTTGCACAACCAAAAAAAGGAAAACAAGAATAAATTTTAAAACAAAAAAAAACAACCAGAGCTGACAGAAAATTGAACTGTATGGAAGTCTGACAACCAAGGAGTTAAAAAAGAAACATTCATCCAGACAGGTAAGAGGGGTAGAGACTGGCAGTCAGGAGGAGAGGACTCGCAGCAAGGCAGTGGCTGGAGGACCAGGGCAGGCAAGGCAAGGCTGGCAGGCAAGGCAAGGCTGGCAGACAAGGCAGCAGATTGCAGACTGGGTGGTCCCACATTCACTTGCAGATAAACTGGGAGGAACAACTGGGGAACAAGACAGACTGCACAACCCAGAGTTTCAGTGCAGGGAAATGAAGCCTCAAACCTCTGATTGAAAACACCTGTGGGGGTTGAGGCGACAGCAAGAGAAACTCCCAGCCTCACAGGAAAGTTTGTTGGAGAGACCCATAGGGTCCTAGAATGTACACAAACCCACCCACCAGGAAATCAACACCAGAAGGGCCCAATTTGATTGTGGGTAGCAGGGGAAGTGACTAAAGCTGACAGAGAGCAGAGCAAGTGGCACTGTTCCCTCACCAACCAGTCCCCTGCGTACCAAGTCACAATGCAATGATGTGGGTTGCTCTGCCCTGGTGAACACCTAAGGCTCCACCCCTTACTACATAACAGGTGCCTCAACTCAAAACAATAATGGCCCAAATGAACAAACAGATCAAAGCTCCAGGAAAAATACAACTAAGCAATGAAGAGATAGCCAACCTATCAGATGCACAGTTCAAAACCCTGGTAATCAGGATGCTGACAGAATTGGCTGAATATGGTTGCAAATTAGAGAAAAAAAACGAAGGCTATGCTAAGAGAAATCAAGGAAAATGTACAGGGAAACAAAAGTGACAGGAAGGAAACCAGGCCTCAAATCAACAGTTTGGAGCAGAAGGAAGAAAGAAACACTATTCAAACAAATGAGGAGAGGTTTGGGAACCTCCAGGACATCTTTAAACATTCCAAAATCTGAATTATAGGGGAAGAGAGGAAAGGAGGAAGAGCAAGAAATGGAAAACTTATTTGAACAAATAATGAAGGAGAACTTCCCCAATCTGGCAAAGGAAATAGACTTCCAGGAAGTCCAGGAAGCTCAGAGAGTCCCAAACAAGTTGGACCCAAGGAGGAACACACCAAGGCACATCATAATCACATTACCCAAGATTAAAGATAAGGAGAGAATCTTAAAAGCATCAAGAGAAAAGTAGACAGTTACCTACAAAGAAGTTCCCATAAGACTGTCAGCTGATTTCTCAAAAGAAACCTTGCAGGCAAGAAGGGGCTAGAAAGAAGTATTCCAAGTCATGAAAGGCAAGGACCTACATCCAAGATTACTCTCTCCAGCAAAGCTATCATTTATAATAGAAGGGCAGACAAAGTGCTTCCCGGATAAGGTCAAGTTCAAGGAGTTCATCATCACCCAGCCCTTATTATATAAGATGTTAAAGGGACTTATGTAAGAAAAAGAGGATAAAAATTATGAACAGTAAAATGACAACAAACTCACAGTTATTAACAACCACACCAAAAAAAAAAAAAAAACCCTAAGCAAACAACTAGAACAGGAACAGAATCACAGAAATGGAGTTCACATGGAGGGTTATCAGTGGAGGAGAGGGAAGGGGAGAGAGGGAGAAAAGGTACAGAGAATAAGTAGCATAAATGGTAGGTAGAAAATAGACAGGGGGAGGGTAAGAATAGTATGGAAAATGTAGAAGCCAAAGAACTTATATGTACAACCTATGGACATGAACTAAAGGGGGGAAATACAGGTGGGAGGGGGTGTCCAGGGTGGAGGGGTATAAGGGGGGAAATGGGACAACTATAATAGCATGATCAATAAAATATATTTTAAAAAATGGATGAAAGACCTGTATGTAAGAGCCCAAACTATCAATATTTTAGAAGAAAACATAGGGGTAACTCTTCATGGACCTGGATATGGTAATGGTTTCTTAGATTTGACATCAGAACTGTTGGGTTGCTTGTGCAACTAAAGAAAAAAATAGAGGAAAAATATGGCACTGTGGTGGGTGAGAGTAGAGCTCACTTCTCCCTGCGCCCATCTGGAACACCTAGTCAATCTTCTGAGGAACAGTGAACAGCCAACGGAATCCCAGCTTATATGAAGTTTTTGGAGGCCTAAAATTGTAGAGGACATTGAAAAACAGATGGTAAGGAGATTGCATTGGGACAGTAAGGTCCCTGGGGACAAGGGACCAAGGCTGCTTCGGCCCTCAGCCCAGAACCTGATGCAAATTCCTTGGAGGAGAGTCAGATCACCAGCTCCCTCCCCTACCAAATCAGAGAGGGCAGCATGGCACCAGGAGGGACCTGGATGCTTGAAATTGCTGGGGGGAATAAAGACCAAGAGGGAGATACACAGAGGCCATGTTCACCTGCTGGAACTGTGGAAGCTGGCTAGGTCATTACCAGAGAAACTGGGGAGCCAGGGAACATCTGGGGAAGGGAGATGAGTATGCCTGTGTCAGACCCTAACTTGGATATTCTCCAGTCTGGTTAGAAAGTTGGGCTGTGTGAAAAGCCAGGTGCTTGTTAAGAACTGCAGGCTTCAACAAGATGATTTTAGTAAAAAAAAAAAAAGACTCTCAGCCACTCTTTAAGGAACTCTCGTGCACCTCAGCTGGCTTGTGCTGTTTGCCCAGCAGGTGATTTGCACCACTTGCCCAGAGGCTGAATGGTGTCACTTGCTTGGAGGCAGGCTCTGGCCTTGATGGGCTCACAAAGAACAAGGAGGGGCCCTGCACAGACCAGGGCACAACTGCTGGATAAAAGGCACTGGCCTGGTGCAGATACACAGTGGGGGGCCAGCAGCTTATGGAGGACCTGGTCTGGAGACTGGGCAACTGTGAATATTGCAGCCCAGACTTGGTCTCCATCCTTGCAAAACATAGGAATGGAAAAAAGCAAAGCCCAGCCCTCTCTGGCTGAGGCATCCAAGAAGACAAGCAGAATTCTCTTGGGTTTAAAGTCGCAGAAGGCTTTTTTTTCCTGTTGTTTTTCTTCCGCCAAGTGAGGCAATAAGACCTGGAGCTATAAAAGGTCCAGAGACAGATCCAAAGAGGGAGCACAAGGCTAACCCCAACAACTGAGAAACTGAGACAAATTTCACTTTGCTATCCTATAGAACTTGCATTTTATTGTTTATGTGTATTATTATTACTTTTTCATAATTTTTACTTCTTTTATGTTATTAGTATTTTTTATTTCTCTTCTTTGTGTTTAGTTTCCTCCATTTTATTTCTTTGTTTGCTTACATCATTTGACTGGTTTTCCTGATTCTCTCCTTCATATTGTATTTTAATCTTCCTTCTTTCACTTCACTCGTGTTCCAATAACACATGACTCTTGATTGTGTACTTTCTATTCTTGTTATCCAAATCATATATTTCTTGTCATATTATTGTTGTTCCAGTACTATTGTAAATAATTGTTGTTCCATACAATTGTAAATACTACACAGTAACCCTCCCTGATCTTAGCCCACTTTGCTTTATTCTTGAGCACTATTATTGTTGTGGTTAACTCTACTCTCTCACTCACTATGCCTACTTTCTACCCTTTACTCTCACTATATCTCATCATCTAACCTTGCACAAGCACTCTAGTTTCTGGATTCAGCTTGCAATCCTCCTCTCCTCTAACAATGGTCTTATCTCTTTTTCACCTTTTATAAAAAGTGGCTAATTGGGTGAAATATCACAGTTAATGCTATACTTATCCAAAGAATTTCCTATCTCTTCCCTATTTCCTGGTACTTTAAATCCCATAAAATATTCTCCCGCTGTCTTAATCCATTTTGCCTATCCCCTGCCACTGATCACATAAAGAATAGATTGGAGCTGCAAACATCAGTATACCACCTGGAAGAGAGAAACACCAACAAAAGAACAACCAAAAGGTAAAAACCCAAGTAAAATGAAAGAGCCCACACAAACAGAAGAAAGGGCAAACCTAGACCTTCCAGACAAGGAGATCAAAGGGACCACACCACTGAACCCCATATAATTCCTACCATAGAATTTCACCATGCAAAGACAGCTAGCAAAGCAAAACATCAGGAAGCACAGAAACAAACAAAAAGAGTCACCTAAAGTGGGGGGACAAAAAAAGAACCTGCAATCAAAAATAATGGAAGACTCCCCATTAAAAGAGCTAAATGAAATGGAGGCAAGCAAACTATCAGATATAGAATTCAAAATAATGGTTATAAGGATGCCCAAGGAACTCACAGACAACTACAAGGAACTGAATTAAAACTACAACAGTATGAAAAAGGAAATAGAAACTATAAACAAAAACCAGGAATAAATGAACAATAAAATTTCAGAAATAAAAACACACTAGAAAGAATTACAAGCAGGGCAGATGAAGCAGAGGATTGAATTAGTGAGCTGGAAGACAAGGTGGAAAGAAACACCTAGCTAGAGCAGCTGCATGAAAAAAGACTAAAAAAATATGAAGACAGTTTAAGAGAACTCCAAGACAATGTGAAAGGCAACAACATTTGAATCATAAGATCACCAGAAGGAGAAGGAATGGAGCAAGGGTTAGAAACGCTGTTTGAAAAAATAAACACAGAAAACTTTCCAAACCTGGTGAGCAAAAAAACCCACAAAAGTTTAGGAAACACAGAGAGTTCCAATCAAGATGAACCCAAAGAGGCCAACTCCAAGAAATATCATAATTAAAATGCCAACTTTTAAAGACAAAGAGAGAATCTTAAAAGCAACAAGGGAGAAACAAGAAGTAACATATAAAGGGGCTATGATAAGGCTAGCAGCTGACTTTTCAATGGAAACACTCCAACCCAGGAGAGAATGGCAAGAGCTATTCCAAGTAATGAAAAACAAAGGTCTGAAACCAAGATTATGCCACCCAGTGAGGCTCTCAATTAAAATGCAAGGTGAAATAAGGAGTTTCCCAGACAAAAGAAGGATGAAAGAATATATTTCCACCAACCCAAGATGACAGGATAGCTAAATGGATTACTATAAGAAGAGAAAGGAAAAGATGAGAGAGAGAGGAACACAGGTACAAAGGGGGGGAAATGAATAAATATTTATCAATAATAACCTTAAATGTTAATGGATTAAATGCTCCAATCAAAAGACATAGAGTAGCTAAATGGATATGAAAACATGACCCATACATATGCTACCTACAAGAGATCCACCTCAGAACAAAAGACCTACACAGACTGAAAGTGAAGAGTTGTAAAAAAATATTCCAAATAAATGGACATGGAAAAAAAGCCAGGGTAGCAATACAGTTATCAGACAAAATAGATTTCAAAACAAGAGCCATAAAAAGAGACCCAGAAAGACACTTCATAATACTCAAGGGAAAATTCCATCAAGAAGACATAAACATTACAAACATATACGCACACAACATACGAGTACCCAAATACATCAAGAAAATCTTAGAGGACTTCAAGAAAGATATAGATAGCAACACTATTACACTAGGGGATTTTATCACCCACTGTCAAAAATGGACAGATCTTGGCCTTGCCTGGAGTGCTGCAGGGGAAAGGAGGGCTGCCCAGCCAGCCTCCCGCAAGGATTCCTCCCACGTCCACCTCTCTTTCCTCCACCTCTCTTTCCGTCAGTCGGTGTGTCTGCGGAGCCAGCTGGAGGCCCTGGGCTCTGTGCACTGTATGGGAAACTACATCAGACCAAAGGTGGTGGCAGCAACCCTATACAGCCTGGCACTGTGAGTGCTGCATTATGCAGTGGCCTGCGGCTACTACAGCGCCTTCTGCAAGCGGCTCACATGCACACTGCTCATCTTCAACCTGACCCAGCAGCTGCGCATGAACTTCCCCTATTTCTACTTCGTGGCCTCCGTGATTCTCAATGTCCACCTGCAGGTACATATTTAGATTAACTAACTTTGTGGCAGTCTCCAGCACCCCACAGGATGACTGACTTCCATCCACCAGCTCACCCTCCCTTGAGCAAAGCCACCAACTGGACTACCGCACACAGATTTTGCAGGTCTGTGTTTCCAGTGACTCATCTTTTAATATAAATGGGCAGCTAGAAATCATGATTTACTGAAAGCCTTCAATATAACCAAAAAAGCCTAAGATATAATGAAAAGTTGACTCTCAAGGAACTAGATAATTTAAGAAAGAGAACAGAACCTAAAAATAAATGAAAAACTTTTGCATCCATAAAACAAAACAACAACAACAAAAAAAAGCACAAATTTTAGGAAATGATGATGAGTACAGGATGCCTCTAAGAAAAAAAAGAAAGGTTACTAACAACTTAAATAAGCATAAACTGTAAAAGAATGCTCCAAATAAGAGGCCAAATCTCCAAATTAGAATGAAAACTAAATAGACTTCCAAATGAATGAAATGGATTCTAAACAATACACAGATGGAGTTAGAAGGTGGAGAAAATTAAAATGACATGATCTGGAGGTCATACATTTCTTTCATCCCCAAGGAATAAAAAACAACGGTAAACAGGAGCTACAGGGAAACATTTCAAATTGTACAAGGAAAGCATGCTTCAAATATGAAGCAACCTCAGATGTGACCTGTTTTGAATAGTTGCCAGAAATGTGTTAAAGGGAATCTTCTTGAACATTGGCAATCCAGACTGCAATCACAGATGAGAAAATCCAGTCATAGCATTTGACTTTGCTATTCAGTGAAAAATATTTAAATGACTGTTACAATGGAAATATTAGTTGTAGTTTTACATTTTTAGAGTAAATCTCTATACAAAGCTGGGAAGACTATTACAGTTATGGAACAGGATGGACTATCACCAACTTTGATAGTGTACAAGTACTGGCAGAGGGGAAGAAATGAAACAGTAGTGTTTTCTCATTAAGTGGGAAGTCCAGATATTGTCTCTAGCTCATAGAATATTGAGGGGGGCGGTCACGTATCACTTTATGTGTTCCATAAATGTCTAACCACTGTGCTGTGTACCTGAAACTAATATAATATTGAATGTCAACTGTAATTGAAAAATAAAAAATTAGAAAAGAATAATACAGATTTAGTGATTATATTAAAATGAGCAAGGTAACAAATATAAGAGTTA
This sequence comes from Anoura caudifer, assembly GCA_004027475.1. Taxonomy (NCBI): domain Eukaryota; kingdom Metazoa; phylum Chordata; class Mammalia; order Chiroptera; family Phyllostomidae; genus Anoura; species Anoura caudifer. Next base: position 109,359 of record PVKU01004991.1, read on the forward strand.
AAAATAGTGATACAACCAAATGGAGTGAGGAGGAGAGTGGAGGGGACAGCAGAAAGTCAGCACAAAATTCCTCATGTCATCAAGTCCAGAAATAGTAATAACAGCATATTATTAAAAATTGAGGTGATCACTAAGCAGCCATGTGTAAAAGTTTTCCCTCTGAGTTGGGAAGTAAGAGTTGAAAAGGATAGGCTTGTATTTACTGCTTTTCACATATATATATTTGCCTTTAAAAGTATATATGCATGTATTGCTTTGATTAAAAATTAGAAATTATTTAAAAATAAATTTACTTCATTTATGCCCTGTCCACAGAAAAAAAATGGACAGATCTTCCAAACAAAATATCAACAAAGATATTGTAGTGTTGAACAATGCCCTAAATCAAATGGACTTAACTAATATATATAGAAACATTCATCCCAAAGAAACAAAATTCACATTCTTTTCAAATGCACATGGAACATTTTCAAAGATAGACCACATGATAGGACACAAAACAAGGTTCAACAAATTCTAGAAAATTGAAATTATATCAAGAATTTTCTCCAACCATAAGGGACTAAAACTAGAAACCAACTGAAAGGAAAAACTCAAAACACTCAAATTCATAGAGATTGAATAACATGCTATTAAACAATGAATGGGTCAAGAATGAGATTAAGGAAGAAATCAAAAAGTTTCTGGAAACAAATGAAAATGAACTCACAACAACCCAAAACTTATGAGACACAGGAAAGGCATTCCTGAGAGGAAAGTTCTTAGTTGATACAGGCCTACCTAAAAAAAGATAGAAAAATTTCAAATAATGACCTAAGCCTACATCTAAAATAACTGGAAAAACAACAACAAAGACATCCCAGAGCAAGTAGAAGGAAGGAAATAACCCAGATTGGAGCAGAATTAAACAAAATAGAGACTAAAATAATCCTAAGGGTCAATAAATCCAGGAGCTGGTTCTTTGAAAAGGTAAACAAAATTGACAAGCTGTTAAGCAAACTCATTGAGAAAAAAAAGAGAGGACCCAAATAAACACAATCAGAAATGAAAGAGAAGAGATTATAACAGATATCACAGAAATACAAAAGATTATAAGAAACTACTATGAAGAACTATATGCCAAGAATTTTGAAAATCTGGGTGAAAGAGACAAATTTCTAGAAAAATATAATCTTCCAAAATTTAATAAAGCAGAAAGTCCGAACAGACCAATAACAGCGGATGAAATTAAAGCAGTAATCAAAAAAACTCCCAGTGCCCAAAAGCCCTGGATCAGATGGTTTCATGGGAGAATTTTACAAAACATTTAAGGATGAGCTAACCCCTGTCCTTCACAGACTTTTCCAAAAAATCCAAGAAGACAGAAGACTCCCAAACTCTTTTTATGAAACCAGCATCATCCTAATCCCAAAACCAGATAAAGACAAAACAAAGAAAGAAAACTTTAGACCAATATCGCTGATGAACATAGATGCTAAAATCCTCAACAAAATACTGGCAAACTGCATCCAACAATACATTAAAAAGATCATACACCATGACCAAGTGGGATTCATCCCAGGGATGCAAGGATGGTACAATATTCACAAATCAGTAACAGTAATACATCACATAAACAAAAGGAAAGATAAAAATCACATGATCACATCAATAGATGCAGGAAAAGCATTTGATAAGGTACAGCACCCATTTATATTTAAAACACTCAGCAAAGTGGGAATAGAGGGAGTATTCCTCAACATAATCAAGGCCATATATGAGAGACCTACAGCCAACATCATACTCAATGGGTAGAAATTAAAAACTTTTCCACTAAGATCAGGAACATGACAAGGATGTCCACTTTCACCACTTCTATTCAACACAGTATTGGAAGTCCTAGCCACAGCAATCAGGGGGAAAAAGGGTATCCAAATGGGAAAGGAGGAAGTAAAACTGTCATTGTTTGCAGGTGACATAATAGTATACGTAAAAAATCCTACAGACTCCACCAAAAAACTACTCAACCTAATAAGTGAATTTGGCAAAACAGTGGGATACAAGGTCAATATTCAGAAATCAAAGGCATTTTTGTACACCAACAATGAAATGTGATAAATAGAAATCAAGGAAAAAATCCCATTCAATAGAGAAAGAAGAAAAATAAAGTACCTAGGAATAAACCTAACCAAGGAGGTAAAATACCTCTGCTCAGAAAACTACACAACACTGAAGAAAGAAATTAAGGAAAACACAAACAAATGGAAGCATACCATGCTCATGGATTAGAAGAAATAACTTCATCAAAATGCCCATACTATACAAAGCAATTTATAGATTCAATGTACTCCCTACTAAGGTGCCAATGACATAATTCACAGATATAGAAAAAAACATTTCAAAAATTTATATGAAACCATAAATGACCCTGAATAGCTGCAGCAATTTTGAGGAAGACAAACAAAGTAGGAGGGATCCGAATAACTGATATCAAACTATATTACAAGGACACTGTAATCAAAACAGCCTGGTACTGGCTTAAAAACAAACACACAGACCAATGGTACAGAATACAGAGCCCAGGAATAAACCCAAGTCTCTATTTTCAATTAATATTTGACAAAGGGGGAAGAAGCATAAAATGGAGTAATACAGACTATTCAACAAATGGTTTTGGGTAATCTGGACAGCTACATGCAAAAAAAGAAACTCAATCACCAACTTACACGATACACAGAAATAAATTCAAGATGGATAAAATACTTAAATATAAGTCATGACACCATAAAAGTCCTAGAGGAAAACATTGGCAGGAAAATCTCAGACATTCCACACAGCAATATTTTCACTGATATGTCCCCTAGAGCAAGGGACATAAAGGAAAGAATAAACAAATGGGATCTCAGCAAAATAAAAAGCTTCTGCATAGATAAAGAAAACAGCATTAAAACAAAAAGAAAACCAACCATATGGGAAAACATATTTGCCAATGATACCTCAAACAAGGGTTTGACCTCCAAAATATATAAAGAACTCATATAACTCAACCTCAGGAAAGCAAACCTCCAATTAAAAAATGGGCATAGGACTTGGACAGACACTTCTTGAATAAATACATACAGATCACCCATAGACATCACTAGCCATCAAAGAGATGCAAATTAAAACCTCAATGAGATATCACCTCTCACCAGTCAGAATGGCCATCATTAATCAATCAACAAACAAGTGCTAATGAGAATGTGAAGAAAAGGGAACCCTAATTCACTGCTGGTGGGAATACAGACTGGTGCAGCCACTATGGAAAAGAGTGTGGCATTTCCTCAAGTAACTAAAAATGGAACTGCCTTTGGGCCCAGTGATTCCAGTGTTGGGAATATACTCTAAGAATCCCAAAACACCAATTCAAAAGAACTTATGTACCCCTAGGTTCATAGCAGTGCTTTTTATAATTACCAAGTGCTGGAAACAGCCTAAGTGCCCATCACTAAATGAGTGAATCAAAAAACGGTGGTGCATTTACACAATGGAATACTACACAGCAGAAAGAAAGAACTCCTATCTTTTGGGACAGCATGGATAGAACCAGAGAATACTATGCTAAATGAAATAAGCCAGTTGGTGAAAGACAAATACCATGTAATCTCTCCTGTAAAAGGAACCTAATGAACAAAATAAACTAATGAGCAAAATAGAACTAGAGGCATGGAAACAAAGAACAGACCAACAGCAACCAGAGGGGAGGTTGGTGGGGAAAAGTGTGGAAAGAACAGGAAGGGACTAGTCAAAGAGCATGTATGAATGACCCATGGGCATGGGCAGAAGGGTGAGGAATGACCGTGGAAGCAGGGGGTGGGCTGGGCAGAAGACAGCAATGGGGGAAAACAGGAATAACTATAATAGAATAACAAAATGTTTTAAAAATAAAATGTCCTGGTCATTTAAATACTCATTAAGGATTCAATCATTGAGGCAGTGGTTTAGATGTGCTAAATGCCACAATTTATGATGGAAAACATCTGGAATAACTTGTTGGTTACTGTACGTTCTGAAGCAAGCAATGGAACAGCACTAAAACCAGGCAGCCCAATGACATCTGAATAGCTTGTCCCTTCTTAGAAACTGTTCTGAGATATCTATTTTCCCTTGTTTTGAAAAATGCTTTCAAAACATCCAATATCATCTCTGGTTTTCTGTAGAAATGAAAGAGTAAATCAGCCACTGAGAGCAGCTGGGTGGGTGGGTGGGCAGGTGGTGGGGTGGGGGGCACTGGCCCACCTCTCAAACAGGAGCTGAGGCAGCTCCCTGCAGCTCACAGCATATGTGCTCCAAGCTGGACCTTGAATCACCCACTCAGTCCTGCAGAAGCTGACTCTTGTAGCTGACCTGATCTTACCCTTGGGGTATCTACAAATAAACACACTCACCCAGAGGCAGCCCTTCAGAAAGAAAAATTTATGGAAACTTCCTAGGAAGAGAGGAGAGGGCTTCTATTACATACCCCACAGCAAAAGCTTTGAAAGTCCTTACATTGTCTCTTTTTCCCAAGTCTCTTATCTAGGTCTCATCTGGCCTAGCATAGCCCTCCTGTCCCCTTCAGTCCCCCAGAAGCTCGGCCTCCTCCCCTGCTCCCCTTGCAAAAGCAAAGTCCTATTTTCTCAGGTAGCAAACTCCTCCCCCTTGTCTCAATTCAAGACAAAAATGGACCACAGGCTTCAAGGCTTCACTGTGTTATCCATTTTGGACAAGGTCATATTATGCCATACTCTTCATGTATGTTGAATTTTCAACAACGTGTGAGCTAAAAAACCTCAATAGTTAGATTTTTTTAAAGTGGTTTCATCTGATAAGGCATTAAATTTCCAAAATACATAAAGAACTTATACTATTCCACACCAACAAGACAAACAGCCCAACTAAAAATGGGCAAAGGACCAGAATAGATATTTCTCCAAAGAGGACATACAGACGGCCAACAAATGTGAAACAAATGCTCAATGTCATTGATTATCACAGAAATACAAATTAAAACCACAATTAACATCTCATACCTGTCAGAATGGCTATCATCAATAAATTAACAAAGAAGTGCTATGAGGATATGGAGAAAAGGGAGCCCTCATGCACTGTTGGTGGGAATGCAGGCTGGTGCAGCCACTGTGGCAAGCAGTATGGAGTTTCCTCAAAAAATAAAAATAGGACAGTCTTTTGATCCAGCAAACCTGCTTCTGGGAATATATCCAAAAAGAAATATGACACCAACTCAAAGGAATATATGCATCCCTGTGTTCATAGCAGCATTATTTACAATAGCCAAGATCTGGAAGCAGCCCCAATGCCCATCAGTAGATGAGTGGGTCAAAAAAAGCTGTGGTACATTTACACAATGGAATACTAAGCAGCTGTGAAGGAAGGATGGCAGACAGGAAGGCTGGAAGGAAGGAAGGAAGGAAGGAAGGAAAGAAGGAA